>CM063440.1:43922500-44172500 GCA_032191425.1 Lymantria dispar | reverse complement strand
TACCTACCTACCTACCTACCTACCTACCTACCTACCTACCTACCTACCTACCTACCTACCTACCTACCTACCTACCTACCTACCTACCTACCTACCTACCTACCTACCTACCTACCTACCTACCTACCTACCTACCTACCTACCTACCTACCTACCTACCTACCTACCTACCTACCTACCTACCTACCTACCTACCTACCTACCTACCTACCTACCTACCTACCTACCTACCTACCTACCTACCTACCTACCTACCTACCTACCTACCTACCTACCTACCTACCTACCTACCTACCTACCTACCTACCTACCTACCTACCTACCTACCTACCTACCTACCTACCTACCTACCTACCTACCTACCTACCTACCTACCTACCTACCACCGCTCGACGTTGAAGTTTAACTATTTTAATTAGTAGCGCTTTAGCAAATCTTAATATTGCGATTTAAAAAATATTAACCCACGCCATCTAGGTCGAATAGACTTTATAATTTAGTTTATATCAGTAATCTTGCCTGTTTTATTTCCTTTATACGTTTGTTTTGAAATCATTGTGTTATAAATGTTTTCATATATTTGCCAAGTCACACACTATTTATTGTTTTAAATAAATAGATTGACTTAAAGATCTTTAATATTGATATAGTCACTATAAGAAGTTGTTAGGTTAGCTATTTACGTAATAACTTAAGAAGAAAGGTTCCTTAAGCAGGGACAGAATGAGTCGACCGACTTGGTATAACATGGATCTTACAACTTTTTATGGTAGAAGAACTGAGTTGCGAGGCTTGGCTTTTTTTTTACAAGTTTTGTTTTTGATGGTATCTCACTTCTTTTTGTAGATAGACCTACTTATTTTCCTTTCCGATACCTCTTAATTTTTGAATACCAACAACGGATTTTCTTAGAGCCCGCTCTCTGAAAATTGAGACATCTCTCCTTTCCGCTTGAGTCATTTCTACCTAAACTAAGAGGTGAGATGTGAAAATAAAGAAATTTGATTAGTTTTTAAACATCTCTAGTCTCCTCTCCGCTTTGATGGCAATCAAGCCTAATGATGGCGTTCTTTCTTTCAGATAAATTTCAGGAAATTTAGTTTGCTTAATACTTTGGGAGATTTTGGTACAATTTCATAAAACATGTCCCACTCTTGCTTTTTCATTTTATTGATTGACCATTTTACAAGTTATCTTTGAATATAATTATTTCTACGAACATAATTGTATCTGTCTACATCTATTATGCCAATCATCGTTCAAGCCTATCGCCGTCCACTGCAGAACATAGACCCCCCTCATGCTTCACCATAAAGTGTGGTACTGTGGCACCTGCCTCCAACGACGCTCAAGGATCACAGAGTTGCCATGACTAAGGCTCATTTTTCTTTACCATATGAGGAATAATGCCGTAATCGCCACGTTTGGTAAGCGGGTTAGTTAGTAGCGCAGTGAAATATCATACATTTCCCCGGCAAGAGCTGCTGCCCACTCTCCTGTTGAAACTTTTTTTTTAAATGACAACGCCTTGTACTTGCGAATAATAATCCTTATACTGTGGGGGACTTCACAAACATATAATTCAACATCGCATCATCATCCCTCATACGTCCCACTGTTGGGCTCGGGCCTCTTCTACAATGGGAGGGAATTTGACCCACTATACCATGCTGGTCAGACATGTTGATATAGGGTTTCATTTCGAGTTTTCCTTCTCTTGCACAGATGGGGCACCTAAGCAATGAACCATTTCAAATGTTAATATTTCTTTGTTTGATAATTATAGGTAGTTTTATCCACACAATTTGCTAAATTAATAAGAAAATAATCGTTTTCATCAGTATTTCATAAAATTTAGATACAATTTATGGGAAATAATGCTAAACCTCGCTAGTAGTGTATATTCGCTAGTAGTGCATATGCTCATGAAGTAAAAATAAAAAAGTTTTTTTGTTTGTTTTTCTTTAATAAAGTAAAAGCAGATAAATGTTTAGTATCGAGTGTGACCCCCTCTAGCCAAAAACACAGCTTGAATTCGTCTGGGCATGCTAGCGAGTATATCCCGGATACTTGCTTGCGGAATACGTTCCCACTCCGCAGTAATCACATTCTTCAGCTCTCTGATGGTCTGCGGAGCCGGGTGTACTGATCTCACACGCCGTTTCAGAACGTCCCAGACATGCTCTATGGGATTGAGGTCGGGACTTCGAGCTGGCCAATCCAAACGACGAATGCCGACCTCTTGCACATACGCATTAACATCGCGGGATCGGTGGGCGCGAGCATTGTCGTCCATAAAAATCGAGTCTTCACCTAGAGCGGCCAATGCGGGTTGTGCATGAGAAATTAGAACTTCCGTTATGTATCGATGCCCAGTCAGTGAGCCGTTTTCAATGAAGACTAACTCTGTACGATCCATTGAATTTATTCCTGCCCAAAACATAACAGAGCCCCCACCATAAGGTGTGATTTCTTCGAAACATGCCTCTGCAAAGCGTTCTCCTTGTCTTCTTAGCACTCGCCGACGTCGATCTTCACCGAACAGAGATATCCTGGCTTCATCAGAGAACAAAACCCTATTCCAATCGTCTTGAGTCCATGATTCACAATTTCTAGCGAACCTAAGCCTGTGAACTCTGTGCTCACGGAGTAATTTGGGGCCGCGGGCCGGGCGGTGACTGCGTATATTGGCAGCGAGAAGCCTCCTCCTGACCGTCCATAGACTAATATGCACATTTCTTACTTCTTGGAGGTTGTTCTTAAGATCCACATACGAAGATTTGCGATTTCTCAATGCGCGACTCACAAGAAAACGATCATCCCGTGTTTGGGTACATGGTTTTCTTCCAGAACCAGGCCTTCTCTCGACGGAACCAGTCTCCTGATATCGCTGCCAGGTCCTTTGGACTGTCGAGCGACTAACATTTAGCCTCCTAGCCACGAAACATTGGCTGCAACCCTCTTCAAGCAGCGCGATAATTTTGGTAGCTTTTACCACTTTATCTACCATTTTTGATACAGCCAAACAGCATTAAATAAAGCTTTGACAGTCAAGGATATGAAATTAATCGATAAAAATTGAATAAAAGTTATGAAAGTCGATGTTAACTTCCGGAACTTCGCGCCAAAAATGTAGGATAAAAAGGGGTTTTCTGTAAAAATGAACATCAAATGAAAAATTGAATTTAGAACGTACTTTTTTAAATACCACAGCATTTTTAAAACCGGCCAGTAACGTGTACAAACGATTGAAACCTTTTTGGTATTGTATCTTTTTAAATATGAATGAAAATCAAAACCGCCCGTTTTTTTTGCAAATGAGTTTATTTATATGGGTTTACAAAACTGGACGAAAATTACAGTGTTCCATAATTTTTCCTTCATTTATATCCTTAATACTAATTGTATTCTAAATTTTAAGTCTTTATGTCTGTAAGAAGTGCCTCTTTAATATTGATGATCGGTCAGTCAGTCAGTGAGTGACAAAATTACGAAATTTTGACTAGTTATAATTCTTAAACTATTGGTTCAAATTGAATGAAATTTGAAATATACCGTGTGTATACAATGCCTTCTGGGTTACCAAAATTCAGGTTTCTAGTTTTATTCACAACGAAGTTATAGGAGGTCGAAAATGGCCTGAATTGCTTCGAGAAAAGTATGTTACGGCAGTGTTGCGTTTTGCCCGACTTTTTTTTGCTCGACTTGATCAGATGAGCGCGTAATTCTTAGTAGGCTAAGAAAATACCCTGAGGTTAACAACTTCCGCAACAACAAACAAATCCCGCCGATTCAGTTCGGGTTTCGCGCGCAACATTCTTGCGTTCAGCAAGTACATCGAATAGTCGAGTATACAAGTAATAAACTGCAACGCGGTTTATTCACGGGTATGCTTCTATTTGACGTAGAAAAAGCGTTTGATAAAGTCTGGCATAATGGCCTAATTGTCAAGTTATTAAAGTTAAATATTTCCCACTACTTATCATTGTTAAGGACTTTCTGCTCGAACGTAGTTTCCGCTACAGAGTGGAAGGTACTCTCTCGGTACCGCACCCACTAAAAGCCGGCGTCCCCCAGGGATCGGTGCTCTCTCCAATCCTCTTCTCGCTGTTCACCAGCAACATACCCCAACACAGGAAAGCTCAAACAACATTATTCGCTGACGTCACTGCCATCTTCTACGCAGGTCGATCCCCAGAGTAAGTAACAGCAGTTCTTCAAATTGCGGCTATCGCCCTAGCAAAATGTACTAGGAAATGGAGAATCGGTATAAATCCTACCAAGAGCCAGGTGATCATATTCCATAGGTGGAAAGGCCACCTTTTCCCAACGGCTCAATTCCCACAGATTAAGATGTTCCATCAACCCATACCTTGGACAAGGGAGGTCAAATATCTGGTTGTGACCTTGGACGGACGATTGACCTTCGGACCTCACATAAGGCGAGTCCGCGCGCGCGCAGCTTTAGTGTCAGGATGGTTACACAGCTTGGTACACGCTTGTATACGTCCAATCATAACGTATGCCAGTGTAGTGTTTACACAAGCGACAGGCTACATAGTTTACAAACATTACAGAATAGGTTCATGCGACGGGAGCACCGTGGTTCATGCGCAATGTGGATCTTCACATAGATCTAGGCTTGCCGACCATCAGGCAATATATGAAACAGTGCTCCCGCCTCTACTTCGACTCTGCCGCGACACACCCGAACCCACTAGTGGTAAGGGCGGCTTCTTACATTCCCTCAAAAATCTCCGCGATAAAACAACCGCGGCTAATCCTCGACGAACCCGACGATAACATTACTCTCGCCCAGATGGAAGCATACACAGCTCGCGGGGCCCTGACAAGTAAGTATCCACGATGACGATCTCGAACGTGGGAATGCCCACTTTGCCAGCGACCCCCCGAGCCGAGGTCCGTACCCCACAGGGGGTGCCCTGTGTGACCTTATGTTGTGACCTTTCGCAGGCCTTCGATGTGGCTGCTAAGCTGATCGTATAGTACTGGCTGCTAAGTTAAGGCACTACGGTGTAAATGGTGCACCGCACGCGCTATTGGTAAACCTGATGGAAGAGAGGTCCCAGATTGTAGTGGACTGTGGTAGAACAGTAAGGTCGAATCTTTTGCGATCGGTAATGGGGGTTGCTCAGGGCTCCTCGGTCTCTAACATCCTCTTCTCACTGCTTTTGAACGATTTGCCGGGTGCCGTATCCGACGCTGACATACTGATGTATGCAGATGATGTAGCAGCATCGGTTGTAGCTCCATCGGTAGAACAGCTAGAACAAAACCTAAATAATGCTGCCGAAGAGCTGTACGATTGGTTTAGTACGAGCGGTCTAGCTCTCAATTTAACAAAAACGTATCTGCGCCACTTTAATCTGTCAGGACGGTCAACTAAAAGATTGACAGTATATGTGGACCTCGAGTCGATATCGTTCCTCGGTATTGAACTAGATAGGAGTATTAAATGGGCAAGCCATATCACTAAACTATGTAGTAGAATAGCCAGTGCGTGTTACGCTCTCGTTCGTATTGCTCGAATTGTATCTAGGATAGAGTTGCGAGCCTGTTAGTTTGCTACAGTACACGCCCTACTCCAGTGCGGTGCCGAACTGTGGGTCGGGCGGCAGACAGAGAGCGCATATTCCGAATGCAGAAACGTGCCGTACGAGCAATGGTCGGCATACCAAACCACGCGACAATTATATGTACCATACTTCACTAAGCTTAACATTCTCACCCTTCCTAGTATAGATAATACACCAGGTGGCTATCTATGTCAGAAACAATTTATTAAAATTTACCAAACCAAGCTCTAAACACTCGTATTACACAAGACGCCGTGATAACCTGTCAGCCGTAGCGAGAACACTCGCTAAGTCAGAGAGGACGACTCATGTTATGGGCCCAGCGGTGTACAATAGATTGCCTACACTGGTAACTTCCGCTCTTAGCCTACATAGCTTCAAAGTTCGCTTAAAGCGGTGGCTCGTTAAGTAAGCGTTTTATACTTACGACGAAATTTTATAAATATAGAAAATACCCAAGGCGTCTACATGTTTTTGACGTGACAACGTCTTATAATTCGATGGAGCCGGCTGCACACACGAAAAAACATGACGCATGCGGCGTTACCTCGCTCTGAGGCGTTCCATTTAAGGCTTGATCCATACAAAATATCTATCAAACAAATAAAATTTAAATTTTCTTTTGAAACCATTCCATCAGTATTTTGTTATGACGTTGTCACGTTCAACTATCGTCTCGTCAGTAAACCGACTTTACAGACAACCGATTTTTGTTATTATTATTACTATTTGACATCGTTTATTTATTTATTTTGCTTTTTCAAATTGCTGACATTTTCATATATTAAATTGTAACTTTATTTATTAACTAGCAACCCGCCCTCGCTTCGCTTCGGTTTCAGTCGCTTTGCCCGCGGCGTAGTTCCCGTTCCTGTGGGAATACTGGGATAAAATATAGCCTATGTTACTCCCTGATATTATAGCTTTCCATTGGTGAAAGAATTTTTGAAATCGGTTGGGTAGTTTAAGCGTGAAAACGCTACAAACAAACAAACAAACATCCTTAATTTCGCATTTATAATATTAGTATGTGTATGTAATGACATGTAAGAATCCCATATGAATAAATGAGTTATGAGTTCGTTTGTATGTCACCGACTTCTTAGGAATTGGATTCACTTTAAACAGTCAGATTTCATTTATAATTTGTAAACAACGCAAGGACCAATGACGCTAAAATAATTTAAATAGCTTGTCTTATTATCATTACAGGATTAGAGACTTCTTTATAAAATATACTAGCAACCCGCCCTCGCTTCGCTTTGGTTTCAGTCGCCTTACTCGCGTAGTTGCCGTTCCCGTGGGTCTACCGGGATATAGCCTATGTTACTTGTTACTGTTGTTGTTGTTTGTTGTTATACTGCAACAGTCTAATGGTGAAAGAATAATCGATATCCGTCCAGGAATTTTTGAGTTTATTCGTAAGGGACGTTTCCTCTTTATAATATTAGTGTAGACTACACCCTTAGAGGGTGAAAATTAAAAAATGCTGAAACACGTGTATATTTATTTTTATTAAAGAGTATTTTTGGAGAATTTGAAGAAAATCGATGTGGATTTTTATCTCCTTATACAAATTTGTTACTGCGGTTTACTAGAGTATTTATGCTTAATTTCAAGACAGCAGCTAAAGATTTTTTTTTCTTTCCATACAAACTTTGCCGTTGCGTTTCACCCCCTTAGGGGTAGAATTTCAAAAAAAAATTGTCATAGAGTGCCTACGTCACGAAATGAAACTACTGTCTCAATTTCATTTTTCTAGCTTCAGTAGCTTCGGCTCACCCTGTTCCTTTATATGTACATTATCGTTAGCGCCCCCACAACACCCCTTGCAGGTGGAATTTCGTAAAATCCGTTCTTAGCTTAGTAGAGGTCCTACTTGACGAAAGGAATATTTCTGCCAAATTTCAAGTCTGTACGCCTTATGGTGCCAGAGATATGGTGATGAGTCAATATATGGCTCGCAAAACCCGCCTCTCCTATGTATATATAGAAGATATAGATTATATTATTATATTATATATAATATAGATTGTAGCTGAGAGTTGATCGTTAGCTCGACAGACGTCTCTATTTCTGATTTCTAAATCGCACTTTTCGTGCGAAAAGAACGTCTGTGAACGGATGAAAGTATTTCAAGCTACATTTTGGAAGGTTCATTACGTTTGAACTAAATGACGTTACCATAAATATGAGCCGTAAAGTCAATTTTAAAATGGATAATTTATTCAATACGATACCTGTCAAAAAGTACTTATTGAGTTAGAGTATCGGTATCGAAAGGAAAGTACGTATGCACTTTATACCTAAAAGTATCGATACTTTTTCGTGTCCGTACATATTAATTCCTATCGTAATCTGTTCTTTTATGCATATATACTTGCACATACTGACACGAAAAAAGTATCGATACTTTTAGGTATCGAATACTTTCCTTTCGATACCGATACTTTTATTCAATGAGTACTTTTTGGCAGGTATCGTATTGAATAAATTATTCGTTTTAAAATTGACTTTACAGCTCATATTTATGGTAACGCCATCTAGTTCAATAGCTACTAATACTGCTAGCACGTAACGTCACCATTCGATACCGAGTACTAGTATCGAATGCAAACAATGGTATCGAATGGGCACATTGGGGCGGAGAACTTGCCTCTTTAATTGCGTTCATTGCGGGTTTACGCGAGCTAAACTTTTTTTAGCTAATGTGAAGGAGTAAAGGATAACGCAAGTGATGATACTTGTTGGATTGTGAGGTATCATCATCATCATCATCATCATCTTGCTCTTATCCCAATTACTTGGGGTCGACGCAATATGTCATCTGTTTTGACATATTGCAAAAAGTTTCGGCAATGACTTTTATGACCGGCCGCCTGCCTGACGTCAACCCTCCTTGGGAATGTAATCGTTGACCCAAATGGTACCAGATGGAGTTGGTCTGGGTCCATCTAGGGCTCTTAGTCGTCTTTTACGACACCCACGAGCAAAGCAAGGGTTGGTAGTATTCGAAGCCGCTACCACACAGCATCACTTCCTCCAATTTAATTACTTTCTAAATACAGTTATTGTAATTTAAATTTCGATGTTTCACATCTGCCAGGCGTCCTAAGCGACGGCTCACATTGTTTAACTATTTGTATTATTTATACTGTGTCGTTTAATTGTTTCTATATTTGTATTGAGCTGTTTGCTTATTTATTTTATTTGAAATAGCAGTTTGTTTCATTGTTTGTAAAACTATTACAAATATGTAAATATCTATTTCAAGATATATATATCTATTTCAAGATATATATATCTATTTCAAGATATATATATCTATTTCAAGATATATATATCTATTTCAAGATATATATATCTATTTCAAGATATATATATCTATTTCAAGATATATATATCTATTTCAAGATATATATCTATTTCAAGATATATATATCTATTTCAAGATATATATATCTATTTCAAGATATATATATCTATTTCAAGATATATATCTATTTCAAGATATATATCTATTTCAAGATATATATATATCTATTTCAAGATATATATATCTATTTCAAGATATATATATCTATTTCAAGATATATATCTATTTCAAGATATATATATATCTATTTCAAGATATATATCTATTTCAAGATATATATATCTATTTCAAGATATATATATCTATTTCAAGATATATATATCTATTTCAAGATATATATATCTATTTCAAGATATATATATCTATTTCAAGATATATATATCTATTTCAAGATATATATATCTATTTCAAGATATATATATATCTATTTCAAGATATATATATCTATTTCAAGATATATATATCTATTTCAAGATATATATATCTATTTCAAGATATATATATCTATTTCAAGATATATATATCTATTTCAAGATATATATATCTATTTCAAGATATATATCTATTTCAAGATATATATCTATTTCAAGATATATATATATCTATTTCAAGATATATATATCTATTTCAAGATATATATATCTATTTCAAGATATATATATCTATTTCAAGATATATATATCTATTTCAAGATATATATATATCTATTTCAAGATATATATATCTATTTCAAGATATATATATCTATTTCAAGATATATATCTATTTCAAGATATATATCTATTTCAAGATATATATATCTATTTCAAGATATATATATCTATTTCAAGATATATATCTATTTCAAGATATATATATCTATTTTCTCACCTTCTTTGTATGTTATAAAATTAACTCCCATTTTCTTGGCAGTTTTTTTGATCAAGTAGGTATATTATTATTATATTAACGTTATTTTATATAAAGTGTAAAACTTCAAAATTATTTCTTTATTGAGAGATGAGGTAACAACTAAGAATACGGGGATAAGTAAGCAAAAACATTAAATTTAAAAATAAGCATGAGATAGCAATAATCATTTGCCCCGATTGCGACGCAGTTAGGTTTTAGAGACAAGTCTAGTTGTATGGTGGTGTGCGTGTGTGCGTGTGTGCGTGTGTGCGTGTGTGCGTGTAATCGCTTGCCGCATGTAGTAGTTTTAGCTTCACGTATTTGATCGTTTAAGTACCAACACTATCTTTCTATACGTTATTATTCTAAAGCTGAAGATAATTTTTTTAATGTATTTGTTAGTTTAATAAACACTAGTCGCGCAAATTAAGGGATAGAAAAAAAATGCTAATTTTGGAATGATTTTCAACAGGCTGTAACTCGGAGGGGAATATGTATATAGTACAGCAATTAAGAAAAACAGAAGTTGTAACTCCAATTGTTTTCTTCTTCTTCTTCTTATTTGATGGCAATGAGCTACAATAATATGAGCTATTGGTGCCAGTGTCGAGTATATTGATTTTTATTCACGTCTTTAGTCTTAGTCTTTCAGTCAGTCGTTAGCATGACTTGGTGCTGATACAAGTCATGCGTCTCAGGAAATTTGGGCAGAATGTCAAAATGCACGTAATTCACTATTATATCATTTTCACTACATTTCAGAATTTTATCTGCATTATATTACATAAAATATCAGCAAAATTATTGAATATAACACTTTAAAACACTAAAATAATGAAAAGAATATAAAAGCGCTACATGACATTTTGACATTCGCGTCAAAAGTCCTCCAATTGTTTTGTCTCCAACACTTTTTGAATATAAACTTCAATCATTTTTATGGACAGCAGTTTTTGAGTAGCCATAAGAAAAAAATTTTATTTCTGATTTTTACCAGTCTTTAAAACGGTCTATATTTTTTTTGAACGCGGCCTTGAAACTCCTGTAGAATAATTAATAATTAATAAATGGTATCTACACACTGGAGCTACAATTTTGTTAATGCTGTACGATCGTTTCCCTCCGAGTTACAGCCTGTTGAAAATCACCCCAAATTTGCTTTGTTTTTCTATCCCTTAATTTTTGCATATTATCTAGATGTACTATAGATATGTTTATGGTTTTTATGTAGACATTATTCCCATAATTATTGATCAGCACCCAGGCCGATGAAGTGTCAATTTATTCCTAGAGTCCCTAGTTATAACTGCCGAGTGTAACTGAAAGTATTGTGCAAATAAAAACACAAAGTTCCTTAATATACATACAATATACATACAATATACATACAATATACATACAATATACATACAATATACATACAATATACATACAATATACATACACGCAAACCAGAGGCAGGATATAGAATGTTTTAAATAATGGCTTACAGCTGTAAGTGAACCAGGACCCACAGATCGCTTTTACACACTTCTTTTGAATTCTAGAAACTTTTTCAATCTCTACTGAGTTTCCCCATAGCATTATACCATACTAGCAACCCGCCCTCGCTTCGCTTCGGTTTCAGTCGCCTTACCCGCGTAGTTCCCGTTCTCGTGGCAATACCGGGATAAAATATAGTCTATGTTACTCCCTGATATTACAGCTTTCCATTGGCGAAGAATTATTGAAATTGGTCATGTGGTTTTGCTGTGTGGTAGCGGCTTCGAATACTACCAACCCTTGCTTTGCTCGTGGGTGTCGTAAAAGACGACTAAGAGCCCTAGATTGACCCGGACCAACTCTATTTGGTACCATTTGGGTCAACGATTACATTCCCAAGGAGGGTTGACGTCAGGCAGGTGGCCGGTCATAAAAGTCATTGCCGAAACTTTTTGCAATATGTCAAAACAGATGACATATTGCGTCGACCCCAAGTAATTGGGATAAGAGCAAGATGATGATGATGATGGTCATGTGGTTTAAGCATGAAAGCGTAACAAACAAACAAACAAACTTACTTTCGCATTTATAATATTAGTAAGGATGAGAGCACAGAAGAAACGTATCCACGGTAGGCAGTTAGAGCCGCTTGCGATGAGACAGTTTGTCGCAACCAATGGAAAGCAAAAACAAAACGGTCCGCATTCAACGTGAGTGTTTCAGCGACAGCGCCCAGCAAGCACAAACATTTGTCACGTCACTACCTGGGTGACGCAGGCGAGCCACTGAAGAGAAGAAGGTGACTGCTCGCATCACCCAGCACCTTGGCGGTCTGTCCAATACCCAGTTAGGTTTCCGTCAGACGATCGCAGCTTTTCTACGCCTGCAGCCCGTGGTTACGAAGGCGGTCACTGGCGGAGGAGTGCTGTTGGCGGTGTGTTTGGATCTCGTCAACGTATTTAATAGTTTGTCGTTTTGGTACATCAGGGAGACGCTCTGTCATCGGGGGGTGCTTCGATACCTAGGCAGCTGGTGTCAAACTGTTTAGCGCAGGGGCCTCTGCGTGAAGCGCACTGAGCACTTGGTGCTACCGCCCGTGTCGTACGAGACCCAGCAGGGGCCGTACTTGCGGGTGGTTGTGTTGTGTCTGTGTGATTTAAGATTGGACCCTCTCCGATAATCTATACTAATACTATAAAGCTGAAGAGTTTGTTTGTTTGTTTGAACGCGCTAATCTCAGGGGAACCGCTGGTCCGATTTGAAAAATCTTTCAGTGTTGGATATTCCATTTATTGAGGTAGGCTATAGGCTGTATTATATTTTCAAATAAATTAGGGATCCGTACTAAAAGTCCAATAATGTAACCCAAGGTGTAAAAGAATGACCCGAAAAAATTCTTACATCGCGTGTGCTGCGATAACTACTGATCATAGAATAATACAATGTACTACAACTTTGCAGAACATATAATTGTATACAAAAAATATTGCAACACCATATGTCTAACTGTTGTAGTTATCTCACAATAAGTGTTTTATTTTATTTTTTTAATTAATTAGAATGCCGTCGCTTTAAAACCTATTTATTTTGTACCTTGGTATTAATCCTTATCAAAATAAATTACTTCATATCTAAGACGAATTCAATACCTTTCTAAAACTTTTTGAATTATTAAATTCGGACATTTCATTCAAAAGATATCGCGATATTAAAAATGTAAGTATTAGTGTTGTAGCCAATTAAGTATTAAGTATTGCGCGCGCATGTATAAGGGGGCGGTAGTCTCTGCAAAATGCCTAAAAAGAGATCTCAACTTTTTGGAAAGTCTGCCAGTGCAAAACGACGTCGGCTTATGCGCAGCAATGAGACAGAGGATCAAAATAGGCAGAGGTTGGCTACTCAACGAGAAATCGCTGAACGACCCCGCGCTAGATAAACAAGCGTTGAACGAACACAACGTTTGGCTTCACAAACAACTCGAACTTCGTCGAAACGACAACGGGAATCAGCACTTGGCCGAACGTTCTCAACGTTTGGCCACAGAAGTTTTAAAATAAATAAATCCTGAAAGTCACTATACTCCCCAAAGTCACTATGCCACGCGGACGAAGTCGCGGGCACTGCTAGTTAGATATAAAATTGTGTACATGTTTTGTAAGAACTAGCTCCAGTGTGATGCCCTTCAAACCGCACCATACTTAATATAATTCAAACGATTATGGCTGGCCCAGATCCCGCAAGCGAAACCCGTCCACGAGTTAACTACTAGATATACTCACTTATCGCCATGAGGTTCATTAATTTCCAATAATCAACTGACCTATCCACACGCACACACGCACACACGCACACACGCACACACGCACACACGCACACACGCACACACGCACACACGCACACACGCACACACACACACACGCACATACACACATAGCTTATACACACATGTCCAGAACTAGTGTGAATTCGATTTAAGTCTCGGCAAAAACTAAGAACGTTCCGTAAGCCGAGAGGCGTGTCCGCTATTCCTACTGATACACTCGATCTTACTCTAAGGTGGCGTACTGCTGCGCTCGTGGGCGACAGGTGTGCTCACACGCGCCGCCGCTCAGAGTGGCCCAATATAAAACAAATGATTTACTGTTTCATAGACCCTGTAACTGTCCGTCCGTCAGCACATCAATCACCGTTAATTCGGCTCCACTCGTGGTCGAGGTCCAGATAAAACATTTGGGTCTCGAACTCGACGAGCGATAGTGCTTTCGAGAGCCTTTTAAGGGATTGCTCCCCGGCTCGTTGACGCGATGTTGGCGGCCGTACGCCGGAGTGGGTCTATCGATGGCCCTGTGCGGTGAACCTGAGTGAGCCAGTTCTGACGCTCCTCTTGGAACATTTTTCTAGTATGCATAGAAAGTCATGACGTTTGTCTACGCTACGCGCGGATACCATTTATATTTGTATTTTACATGTTTTTAATACGCTTTTATTAGCTTCAGACGTATCTATGTTAGTATGTTGGTATGTAACGGAATCTTTGAACATAATTTTGACCCCCTTCAAAACGTCGGATTAACTCGAAATTTGGCATACTTATTAAGGACCGATGACAATTCAATATTTTAAACAGTTTGATCCGTTATCCTTACTAGGATAATCAGGATTAGCGATTTAAGCGTATTTTTTTAGTTTTTTTGAACTATTATATTTATTACTAGCAACCCGCCCTCGCTTCGCTTCGGTTATAGGTTATAGTCGTTTTACCCGCGTAGTTCCCGTTCCCGTGGGAATACCGGGATAAAATATAGTTTACGCCCTGATATTATAGCTTTCCATTGGTGAAAGAATTTATAAAATCGGTTCGGTGGTATAAGCGTGAAAGCGTAACAAACAAACTTACTTTCGCATTTATAATATTAGTAAAGATTCACATTATACCAAGCTTTTAGGTGAGTTCAACCCTTTCAGGGTTCCGTACCCAAAGGGTAAGGGCTCGCTCCACGCCTCGTCGGCGCGGCGTTCGCCCTATCGTGGCTTATGCCGAATGTGGTCGGACCGAGCGCTACGCGTCGATGGCTGTACGCAGGGGTCATCCGGTCGATGGCCCTGTACAGAGCACCGGTGCGGGCGGGGTCTCTGACCGTCCGAATCAGGGCTCTTCTGTGGCGACTACAGAGGGCCAAGGCGGTCAGGGCCATACGCGGATACCGCACGGTGGCAACGGAGGCAGCGTGCCTGTTGACCGGGACTCCCCCGTGGGACCTGGAGGTGGAAATGCTCGTCGGTTTGTATCGCCGGGTGTCGGGGGTGCGAGCGGAAGGCGGTTAGGTCTCTTTGAGCAAGCTCACCGCCTAGCGCGTCGATGCCTGCCGGGACGTCATTGCCCGTTGGGCAGTCCGGCTGGAGGGGCCTCGGTTCGGGGTGCGGATCGTGGAGGCCTTCCGGCCGGTGCTGATGCAGTGGTTGAAACGGCGGCACGGGGTGCTCTCCTTCCGACTTGTACAGGTTTTTTTTTTTTTTTTTTTTTTTTTTTATTGCCAACGGTGGCAAACGAGCAAGCAGCACACCTGATGGTAAGTGAAACTGCTGCACATGGACCATTGCAATACCAGGGGCACAGCCAGGCCGCTGCCTACCGTGAAGGAAATACTCTTCTTAAACCTCGTTTAAAGAAGGACATGTCATAGCGCTCGGGAAACACAGCAGCAGGTAGTTCATTCCAGAGCTTGCACGTACGTGGGAGAAATGATCGCTGAAAACGTACAGTTGAAGACCATAACGTTTCCAGGTGAAATGGATGAACCCTGCTGCGATGTCGAGTGGTACGTTGGTAGAATGGTGACGGTGGTACCAAGTCAAACAGTTCCTCGGAGCACTCCCCGTGAAAGAGTCGGTAGAGTACACAGAGTGACCCAAAGTCTCTCCGCTGCTCCAGCGACTCCAATCTGTCCGTAAGATTGGGATCCCCGACGATTCGAACAGCCCGTCTTTGCAGGGAGTCAAGTGGGTCTAGCTGATATTTGGGCGCACCTGCCCAGAGATGTGAGCAGTACTCCACATGAGGACGAACTTGTGCTTTGTATAGCACAAGACGCTGTCTCGGTGTGAAGTACCGCCTGGCTCCGTTCAGGACGCCCAACTTTTTGCTTGCCAATTTGGCTTTGTCCTCCAAATGACTCCCAAACTGGACTTTGCTCGATATTTTGACGCCGAGAATCCCAATACTCTCAGAAATTGGAAGAGTTACTCCTTGGAACTGAGGCGCCATGACAAATGGGTCCTTCTTTGCAGTGAACGCGCAAACTTGTGTCTTTGTGGGGTTGAACTGGACTAGGTTCCGTTCACCCCATTCCGAGGCCCGCCCCAGAGAGCGCTCGACTTCAGACACAAGTTGAACCCTTCTTTCCTGAATACTCCGAGGGATATTCCGTTGCTCAGTGTACCGCTCATCACCCGTACTGTCATCCGCATAGCAACGCATACTCTCGATAGAGAGCATGTCATTGATATGCAGGATAAACAACGTCGGGGAGAGCACCGAGCCTTGTGGTACACCAGCATTAATGGTCATGGTATCGGAGCAGGAGCCATCTACGACGACTTTTATACTCCGACCATCCAAAAAGCTGGCAATCCAATTACAGAGTCCCTCGGGGATTCCGTATGATGGTAGCTTCGATAGAAGTGCCCTGTGCCAGACCCTATCGAACGCCTTTGCGATATCTAGGCTGAACGCCAGCGCCTCACCCTTGCCCTCCAAGGCCTCTGCCCAACGGTGTGTGAGGTACACAAGAAGATCACCAGACGACCGACCATGACGAAAACCGTATTGGCGATCACTGATAAGCTGGCGATCCTCAAGGTACTGCAGAAGCTGGCGGTTTATAACCTTCTCCATTATCTTGGAGAGCAAGGATGTTATCGCAATTGGCCTGTAATTCGATGGGTCAGACCGGTCTCCCTTTTTAGGGATCGGGTGGACATGGGCTACCTTCCACGAAGACGGAACCCTATTAGTAGCGTAGGAAAGTCGGTATAGGCGCGTGAGGATGGGAGTCAATTCAGGGGCGCACGTCTTTAGTACCACTGCAGGGATGCCATCCGGTCCACTCGACTTATGGACGTCTAAAAGCCGCAGCTCCCGCCTAACCGCTCGCTGCGTGATGCGGATTTCGGGCAGTGAGCTTTCACACCGTGGGATGGTAGGTGATGTGGCAGCTCCGGCATCCAAAGTCGAGTTACAGGCAAAGAATTGACCTAGAAGATCGGCCTTCTCCTTTGCGCTGTGGGCCAGACTACCATCGTGTTTCTGCAGTGATGGGAGATTGGGCTGGCAGAAGTTGCCTTGTGCAGCCTTGGCGAGCGACCAGAATGCACGACTCCCAGCGGGATAGCTTTGCAATCGCTCGCCAATTCTGGCAACATGTTCCGCCTTGGCTCTGGCAATAGCCTTCTTACTAGATCTAGAAGCGGCGTTAAATTTCCGCTTCACCTCTTTGGCGTTCGGGTCCTGGCATTTTTTGGCCCTATTCCAGGCCCGATATGCGGACTGTTTCTGGCATGCAGCCGTCCTGCAGGTTTTGTTAAACCAGGGTCGGCTGCGGCCACCGACGGGTATTTTGGTGTTGGGGATGAATAATTCCATCCCCGTAATAACCGTTTCGGTAACGCAGTCCGCACAGACGCCAGGGTCCCCAGAGGCAAAGCAAAGCCGCTTCCATGGGTAGGATGCGTAAAACTCGCGCAGTCCATCCCAATCTGCTGACTTATATTGCCAGACTCTGCGAGTCCCAGTCGCCTTAGAACGACTAGGCCTTACAACAGGGGCACTGCTACGGACCAAGCAGTGGTCAGAAGACCCAAGAGGCGCTTCAACCACTACCTGATATCCGTGCTGGTGTGTAGTCAGCAGAAGATCCAGTAAAGAAGACTCATGGCTCTCAATATCTGGGATACGGGTGGGCTGTGTCACCAGTTGTGAGAGACCATAGGCCGAGACCATATTGAAGAGATGTCGACCCTGGAGGTCAGTGGTTCGGGACCCCAGCCACTCTTTATGATGAGCGTTGAAGTCTCCAAGAACCACCACCTCCGCTGATGGACACTGCTCCAATATTTCGTCAATCCCCCATTGGACGTTCTCAAATAATTGAATTGACCCCGGATCACTGCCATGGGACCTGTAGAGGCATGCGTAGATGCGGGTAAGCCCTCCATAGTCTACGCGTAGCCACAAGATTGACAAGTCACCATGTTCGAGGGCCCGAAGGCGGCGACAGCAGATATCACCTCGGATGAATACGCACACCCCGGCTTTACGACGGAAGGTATGCTCCAACTCGTAGCCGGGGTAATTTAGGTACGAAATGTCATCCGGAGCACCTATCTGCGTCTCCGTTAAAAAGAGTAAGGCAGGCCGCGCCGTCTCGAGGTGATGGTGGACGGCGTCGAGATTGCTATGTAAACCCCTGATATTGCAAAAATCCACATCAAATGTGGATAAGGGGACCGCCGTAGAAAATCGTCTCTTTTTAATTTTCTTGGCCATGATTTTTAATTTAAGAAGAGGAGGAAGGGAGTGTGAATGTGTATAACGGAGTTTGGTGATACCAAAAAAAAAAGGCAGGGCATAGTGCATGGTCGAGGAGTGAGTGTTGTGAGGAGCTGACACGAAGCACGGAAGGGCCCCCGATGCCCCCCCGTGTGTAGCCGCCGAGGTCCACTCCGGTTTCCCACACCGGCACGACGACTACCCAACGGGATTTTCGCCGGTTGGTGGGACAGCCTCCCAGGGAGGATGATCCTGGGTTCGGGTCCCCTGCTGACCGGCAGGTGGCCGGCGGTGACCATTCCCATCGGGTCTCCCTGTACACCATGCCAGCCCCTCACGCTCAATACCCCGACTAAGACTTCACCACCGCTGGTTTCAGGCCTCACCAAAACCCGCCACACACAAACACACCCAGAAAGTTGGGCTCCCGGCTCTCTCGCTCACCGAACGAAGTGCAGCAGCAAATTGCTACTACTCAAACGTCGATCTTCTGCGAGAGTGTGGTACTGCCCCGGACGGACCGGCCCGCGACTGCAGACAAAAGACTGTCTACAGTGTGGTCCTACCACCAATAAAGGTGTTGACAGAGCATGTATGTTTGGCCAAATACCTGCACAAGGTCGTTAGGAGGGAGAGTACAGCGTCCTGCCGCCACTGCGATTGCGACGAGGAC
Source organism: Lymantria dispar (assembly GCA_032191425.1). NCBI lineage: Eukaryota > Metazoa > Arthropoda > Insecta > Lepidoptera > Erebidae > Lymantria > Lymantria dispar. The sequence goes on along the minus strand of CM063440.1, from coordinate 44,153,433 downwards.
ACGGCGCAGCATACGCTCGAGCTCTGTGCCGCTTGGGCAGAGTAGCATCGTGAACTCGTCGCAATCATCGATGCCGACCTGACGCTGCCAACCATCGCCAGGGTGATACTCGACAGCGTTAGGAACTGGGACGCGGTCCCAGCCTTCTGCGAGGCAATAGTCCTCCCCGAGAGGGAGGACGTCGGTCGATGGGAAGGTACCCTAAATAGGGGGTATTCCGTCGGGCCGACCACTGACGTCAAGTCACCCTGCTCCGGTGGTCGGCCCAACGACGAAGGCGACATGCATCGCGGGTGGGTTGCGGGAGTGCGTGCTTAGGCCCCTCTGTCGCCCCGGACGGTGTGGTGCGAGAAGCGCGCCAACTGCAACCCACCCCCCAAAAAAAAAGGGATGAATTTCAATAAAACACGAAACACTTCTTTTATCAATTCTGTTAAATAATGTTCATGCAAAATTTATCAATAGATCGGATCAAGGAATCACATTGTCCTATACAAACTTTGCTCCGCTTTTTCACCCCCTTATAGGTATAATTTTTAAAAATCCCTTTTTATCGTCTACGATTCTACGTCCCACAAAGAACACACCCTCGAAATATCAAGTCTCTACGATCAGCTGTTTAGGCTGTGCGTTGTCACCTCACTCAGGACGAAGCATTCTATACATATATATAGATTAGTTAACCGGTTGGTCGTCTTATGAAACGTTAAGTTTTTATAATTTTCAAATGTTTTATTTTCACATCTAACAATTAATATATGTAGTTTCATCCGCAAATAAAATAGTTTTATGGTGAGTTATATTTGGGAGGTCGTTGATATACATCTAGCACAACAATGGGACCAGAGCACTACCCTGCGGAGTTTAACTAAAACTATTGATTTTAAAACTGTCGTCTGCCTTCAATACCTTACCTAATACCTATACGTTTTGACTTCGGCAGACGATGACTTACTAACTTACTGAATGGCTCGCCCTAAACGGTCGCCACAGACACACAGGCCATACCGACAACAGAGGCCAATATTGGTGCAAGTGGCTTGGGGTGTAGAGCGGTGCGGCGCCGGTTTCACCATCGCAAGTCGACGATAAACGGAGACCCGCAGTGGTTTCCCCGTAGTTATGCACTTGAAAATCACACTTCCACCCCCGAGCATACAGCCCTGGTGACCCCTCTCTGATCAGCCGTTTAAAGCGAGCCAGAGTTGAGAATCCTGCGGGCACTTCAGTTTCCACTCCAGCCAGCTAGTAAAGGCGAGCTGGATACGAGGACCTGGCCGACTTTCTGGGGCACTCAGGACCACAGTGTCGCCACTCACATTCAGCACGCCACAAGCTGCCCTGCGGTTTATTGGCTTTCCTATTAATCTTGTGATACATTTTTTCTTGTATCAAAAGAACTTAGTGAGCCATATAATGTTCCTCCGAGGTTTGTGTTAGCCTCATAGTGAGATGTGTCGTTATCTCAGACGGTAAACTATTATTATTATTATGTATGGTCTACACGTGGGCTCTATATTTTGTATCAAAAGAACTTAGTGAGCCATATAATGTTCCTCCGAGGTTTGTGTTAGCCTCATAGTGAGATGTGTCGTTAGCTCAGACGGTAAACTATTATTATTATTATGTATGGTCTACACGTGGGCTCTATATTTTGTATCAAAAGAACTTAGTGAGCCATATATTGTTCCTCCGAGGTTTGTGTTAGCCTCATAGTGAGATATGTCGTTATCTCAGACGGTAAACTATTATTATTATTATGTATGGTCTACACGTGGGCTCTATATTTTGTATCAAAAGAACTTAGTGAGCCATATATTGTTCCTCCGAGGTTTGTGTTAGCCTCATAGTGAGATATGTCGTTATCTCAGACGGTAAACTATTATTATTATTATGTATGGTCTACACGTGGGCTCTATATTTTGTATCAAAAGAACTTAGTGAGCCATATAATGTTCCTCCGAGGTTTGTGTTAGCCTCATAGTGAGATGTGTCGTTATCTCAGACGGTAAACTATTATTATTATTATGTATGGTCTACACGTGGGCTATATATTTTGTATCAAAAGAACTTAGTGAGCCATATAATGTTCCTCCGAGGTTTGTGTTAGCCTCATAGTGAGATATGTCGTTATCTCAGACGGTAAACTATTATTATTATTATGTATGGTCTACACGTGGGCTCTATATTTTGTATCAAAAGAACTTAGTGAGCCATATAATGTTCCTCCCAGGTTTGTGTTAGCCTCATAGTGAGATATGTCGTTATCTCAGACGGTAAACTATTATTATTATTATGTATGGTCTACACGTGGGCTCTATATTTTGTATCAAAAGAACTTAGTGAGCCATATAATGTTCCTCCGAGGTTTGTGTTAGCCTCATAGTGAGATGTGTCGTTATCTCAGACGGTAAACTATTATTATTATTATGTATGGTCTACACGTGGGCTATATATTTTATATCAAAAGAACTTAGTGAGCCATATAATGTTCCTCCGAGGTTTGTGTTAGCCTCATAGTGAGATATGTCGTTATCTCAGACGGTAAACTATTATTATTATTATGTATGGTCTACACGTGGGCTCTATATTTTGTATCAAAAGAACTTAGTGAGCCATATAATGTTCCTCCGAGGTTTGTGTTAGCCTCATAGTGAGATATGTCGTTATCTCAGACGGTAAACTATTATTATTATTATGTATGGTCTACACGTGGGCTCTATATTTTGTATCAAAAGAACTTAGTGAGCCATATAATGTTCCTCCGAGGTTTGTGTTAGCCTCATAGTGAGATGTGTCGTTATCTCAGACGGTAAACTATTATTATTATTATGTATGGTCTACACGTGGGCTATATATTTTGTATCAAAAGAACTTAGTGAGCCATATAATGTTCCTCCGAGGTTTGTGTTAGCCTCATAGTGAGATATGTCGTTATCTCAGACGGTAAACTATTATTATTATTATGTATGGTCTACACGTGGGCTCTATATTTTGTATCAAAAGAACTTAGTGAGCCATATAATGTTCCTCCCAGGTTTGTGTTAGCCTCATAGTGAGATATGTCGTTATCTCAGACGGTAAACTATTATTATTATTATGTATGGTCTACACGTGGGCTCTATATTTTGTATCAAAAGAACTTAGTGAGCCATATAATGTTCCTCCGAGGTTTGTGTTAGCCTCATAGTGAGATGTGTCGTTATCTCAGACGGTAAACTATTATTATTATTATGTATGGTCTACACGTGGGCTCTATATTTTGTATCAAAAGAACTTAGTGAGCCATATAATGTTCCTCCGAGGTTTGTGTTAGCCTCATAGTGAGATATGTCGTTATCTCAGACGGTAAACTATTATTATTATTATGTATGGTCTACACGTGGGCTCTATATTTTGTATCAAAAGAACTTAGTGAGCCATATAATGTTCCTCCGAGGTTTGTGTTAGCCTCATAGTGAGATATGTCGTTATCTCAGACGGTAAACTATTATTATTATTATGTATGGTCTACACGTGGGCTCTATATTTTGTATCAAAAGAACTTAGTGAGCCATATATTGTTCCTCCGAGGTTTGTGTTAGTCTCATAGTGAGATATGTCGTTATCTCAGACGGTAAACTATTATTATTATTATGTATGGTCTACACGTGGGCTATATATTTTGTATCAAAAGAACTTAGTGAGCCATATAATGTTCCTCCGAGGTTTGTGTTAGCCTCATAGTGAGATATGTCGTTATCTCAGACGGTAAACTATTATTATTATTATGTACTAGCTTTTGCCCGCGGCTTCGCCCGCGTAAAAATTTACTTGCATATTGAACTATTATCGCAAAGAATATTATCGACATAAAAAGTATTACATTTCTTAATTTAAGAAATACTCTATCTACGTGTCAATTTTCATCCAAATCTGCCCAACAGTTTAAGCGTGATTGAGTAACAAACATCCAAATATCTTCACAAACTTTCACATTTGAATATTACTTCCAGCCTTGTAGTTCAGATTGCCGTGCAAATACGATGGTATTGTGGCCTTTCCTTAGTCTCTGATAACGTACTTTTCCATTGGTGAAAAAAAATTATATCAATCAAACACCCGCAGTTTCATTCACGAAGACCCCATTCCCATGCCAATACCGAGATAAAAAATGCCTATGTAACTTGCTGATATTATAAATTTACATGGGTAAAAAAAAAATATATAAATCCCAGAAATATCAGAGATATAAATTGCCTATGCTGCTCGCTGACAACATAGGTAGCTTTCCATTGGTGTAAGAATTTTAAAAATTGGTCAACATCCCCCGGTATAGTTGTCGTTCCTGGGCAAATACCGGGATGAAAATAGCCTTTATATAGTATTCACTGATAATATAGCTTTTCATTAGTGAATTATTTTTTTAAACCATTATATTCCCGTGATTTCACCGGCATTGTACCCGATCTCGTAGGAATATCGGGATAAAAATAGCTTAAATATGTTACTCGCTTAAAAATAGCTTTCCATTAGTGAAATAATTTTAAAATCGACTTAATTCATCCACACCGGGATAATATATAGCCTGAGATAAAATAGTCTAAGTTATTCCTTATGTACGACTGGTAGACCTGATGGTAAAATATAATCAATATCGGTCCAGCCATTTTGAAGATTACCTGTAACGAATAGACAGACAGACAAAAAAAAATTGGACCGTATTGTGTGAGCATAAATAAAACCTATTATTTTGATAGACAAACAGACGCTTCAAATTTATTTATTTGTAGAGATAGAAAATTGTAATAATATTTTGATTGTAACTTACTGTCTGGTAGCTGCTAGAAATATTACCACGTTTTCATTGTTCGTGGGTGTCGCAAAATACTACTAAGACAAAGATTTACATCGACCTGGACCAATTGGTGATGCCGTCTGGCCAACAATGTCGGCCAGGTCATAAAATATTGCTAGAACCTTTGCAATATATCTACGATGGCAGTAGTAGGTACCCTACCTACATATCGCGTCGATCCAAAGTAATTAGGATAAGAGCAAGATAGTGATGATATATCATTGGCTGGGTGTCTTCGACTATATGCGTTTTATCCTTTTGGGGCAGCCCAAAATTGTTTCTTAGTGCGTGCTTACCCCAAATAACCGAAATCGGTATACAAAATTTCACATTCTTAGGCCCGGTATCTTTGGCTATACGCTTTCACCCTCTTAGGGGTTGAATTGCCAAAAATTCTTTGTTAGAGCTCGCTTATCCTTGCCAAAATTTTTTTCATAGTGCTTGGTAAGTGAGCACTAAGAAAATCTGGGGGTAATCCAAGAAAGCCAACCGTGTACTAAAATGATCCTTCCTAGGCTCAGTGATTTCGGTTAAACGCTTTTCACCCCCTTAGGGCTAAAATTGCAAAAATCTCTCTTCCCCCAAGAAAGGCAACTTTATACAAAATTCCATGTTTCTAGGCCTAATGATTTCGGCTATATATTTTGCACCCCTTTAGGAGTTGATTTTAATAAAATAATTTCTTAGAGCTCACTTAAAACAAAGGAAAGAGAATTGCATAGAAAGTTTTACGTTCCTAGCTCCAAGAGTTTCGTCTATACGCTTTTCACTCACTTAAGGGGGTGATTTTCCAAAAATCCTTTGCTAGTGCTCGTATACCCCAAGAAATAAGACGACGTAAAAAGAAAATACTTTCCCCTATTTCAACCCCTTATACCTATTTTTTCGCAATAAAAAGTAGCCTTATATACTTTCTCAAGCTTTAGTTCATCTCTGTACCAAATTTCATCAAAATCGGTTAAGTGGTTTCGACGTGAAAGACTATATGCTTTTCAATCCCTTTTTTTTGGGGTGAACTGCGGTCAGCGCGTTCCTCGCACCACTCCGTCCGGGGCGATAGAGGGGCGTAAGCACGCAACACCCGCAACCCACCCGAACACCACGTCGCCTTCGTCGTTGGACCAACCACCGGAGCAGGGTTACTTGTGCTTTTCAACCCCTTAAGGAGGTGAATTACCAAAAATCCTTTGCTAGTACTCGTGCACCCCAAGAAATACGATGGTGTAAAAAAAGTACGTTTCTAGGCCCAGTGGTTTCGGCTGTATGGGTTTTGATATTTTAGGGGTTGAATTTCATCCCTATGTAAGTGAAACTACCAAAACGCTAGAACGAATATTTATTTATTTATTATCAGGTGCCTTCATACAAAGATTCACGGTTCTATCATCGAAAATGACGAATTTCCATACAAAATATCATCCCCTATTTCAACCCCTTATACCCATTTTTCCCAATAAAAAGTAGCCTATATCCTTTCTCAAGCTTCAGTCCATCTCTGTATCAAATTTCATCAAAATCGGCTTAGACGTGAGAGGTTATATGCTTTTCACCCCCTTAAGGAGGTGAATTTCCAAAAATCCTTTGCTAGTGCTCGTGTACCCCCAGAAATACGATGGTGTAAAAAAAAATACGTTTCCATGCCCAGTGGTTTCGGCTGTATGCTTTTTAGTATTTTAGGGGTTGAATTTCATCCCCATGTAAATGGAATTTCCAAAACGCTTGAGCGAATAATTATTTATTTATTATTAGGTGCCTCAATACAAAGATTCGTGGTTCGATCATCGAAAATGACGAATTTCCATACAAAATGTCATCCCCTATTTCAACCCCTTATACCCATTTTTTTGCGATAAAAAGTAGCCTATATCCTTTCTCAAGCTTTAGTCCATCTTTGTACCAAATTTCATCAAAATCGGTTTCGATATGAAAGGCTATATGCTTTTCAACCCCTTAAAGGGGTGAATTTCCAAAAATCCTTTGCTAGTACTCGTGCACCCCAAGAAATACGATGGTGTAAAAAAAAATACGTTTCTAGGCATAGTGGTTTCGGCTGTATGCTTTTTGGTATTTTAGGGGTTGAATTTCATCCCCATGTAAATGAAACTACCAAAACGCTAGAACGAATATTTATTTATTTATTGTCAGGTGCCTTAATACAAAGATTCGTGGTTCTATCATCGAACATGACGAATTTCCATACAAAATGTCATCCCCTATTTCAACCCCTTATACCCATTTTTTCGCGATAAAAAGTAGCCCATGTCCTTTCTCAAGCTTTAGTCCATCTCTGTACCAAATTTCATCAAAATCGGTTTCGACGTGAAAGGCTATTTGCTTTTCAACCCCTTAAAGGGGTGAATTTCCAAAAATCCTTTGCTAGTACTCGTACACCCCAAGAAATACGATGGTGTAAAAAAAATACGTTTCTATGCCCAGTGGTTTCGGCTGTATGCTTTTGGTATTTTAGGGGTTGAATTTCATCCCCATGTAAGTGAAACTACCAAAACGCTAGAACGAATATTTATTTATTATCAGGTGCCTTAATACAAAGATTCACGGTTCTATCATCAAAAATGACGAATTTCCATACAAAATATCATCCCCTATTTCAACCCTTTATACCCATTTTTCCGCGATAAAAAGTAGCCTATGTCCTTTCTCAAGCTTTAGTCCATCTCTGTACCAAATTTCATCAAAATCGGTTTAGACGTGAAAGACTATATGTTTTTCACCCCCTTAAGGGGGTGAATTTCCAAAAATCCTTTGCTAGTGCTCGTGTACCCCAAGAAATACGATGGTGTAAAAAAAAAATACGTTTCTAGGCCCAGTGGTTTCGGCTGTATGCTTTTTGATATTTTAGGGGTTGAATTTCATCCCCATGTAAATGAAATTTCCAAAACGCTTGAACAAATATTTATTTATTTATTGTCAGGTGCCTTAATACAAAGATTCGTGGTTCTATCATCGAAAATGACGAATTTCCATACAAAATGTCATCCCCTATTTCAACCCCTTATACCCATTTTTTCGCGATAAAAAGTAGCCTATGTCCTTTCTCAAGCTTTAGTCCATCTCTGTACCAAATTTCATCAAAATCGGTCCAGTGGTTTAGACGTGAAAGCGTAGCAGACAGACAGACAGACAGACAGACAGACAGACAGACAGACAGAGTTACTTTCGCATTTATAATATTAGTAAGGATGGTCTACACGTGGGCTCTATATTTTGTATCAAAAGAACTTAGTGAGCCATATATTGTTCCTCCGAGGTTTGTGTTAGCCTCATAGTGAGATGTGTCGTTATCTCAGACGGTAAACTATTATTATTATTATGTATGGTCTACACGTGGGCTCTATATTTTGTATCAAAAGAACTTAGTGAGCCATATATTGTTCCTCCGAGGTTTGTGTTAGCCTCATAGTGAGATGTGTCGTTATCTCAGACGGTAAACTATTATTATTATTATGTATGGTCTACACGTGGGCTCTATATTTTGTATCAAAAGAACTTAGTGAGCCATATATTGTTCCTCCGAGGTTTGTGTTAGCCTCATAGTGAGATATGTCGTTATCTCAGACGGTAAACTATTATTATTATTATGTATGGTCTACACGTGGGCTCTATATTTTGTATCAAAAGAACTTAGTGAGCCATATATTGTTCCTCCGAGGTTTGTGTTAGCCTCATAGTGAGATATGTCGTTATCTCAGACGGTAAACTATTGTTATTATTATGTAGGGTCTACACGTGGGCTCTATATTTTGTATCAAAAGAACTTAGTGAGCCATATAATGTTCCTCCGAGGTTTGTGTTAGCCTCATAGTGAGATATGTCGTTATCTCAGACGGTAAACTATTATTATTATTATGTATGGTCTACACGTGGGCTCTATATTTTGTATCAAAAGAACTTAGTGAGCCATATATTGTTCCTCCGAGGTTTGTGTTAGCCTCATAGTGAGATATGTCGTTATCTCAGACGGTAAACTATTATTATTATTATGTATGGTCTACACGTGGGCTCTATATTTTGTATCAAAAGAACTTAGTGAGCCATATAATGTTCCTCCGAGGTTTGTGTTAGCCTCATAGTGAGATATGTCGTTATCTCAGACGGTAAACTATTATTATTATTATGTATGGTCTACACGTGGGCTCTATATTTTGTATCAAAAGAACTTAGTGAGCCATATATTGTTCCTCCGAGGTTTGTGTTAGCCTCATAGTGAGATATGTCGTTATCTCAGACGGTAAACTATTATTATTATTATGTATGGTCTACACGTGGGCTCTATATTTTGTATCAAAAGAACTTAGTGAGCCATATATTGTTCCTCCGAGGTTTGTGTTAGCCTCATAGTGAGATATGTCGTTATCTCAGACGGTAAACTATTATTATTATTATGTATGGTCTACACGTGGGCTCTATATTTTGTATCAAAAGAACTTAGTGAGCCATATATTGTTCCTCCGAGGTTTGTGTTAGCCTCATAGTGAGATATGTCGTTATCTCAGACGGTAAACTATTATTATTATTATGTATGGTCTACACGTGGGCTATATATTTTGTATCAAAAGAACTTAGTGAGCCATATAATGTTCCTCCGAGGTTTGTGTTAGCCTCATAGTGAGATGTGTCGTTATCTCAGACGGTAAACTATTATTATTATTATGTATGGTCTACACGTGGGCTCTATATTTTGTATCAAAAGAACTTAGTGAGCCATATATTGTTCCTCCGAGGTTTGTGTTAGCCTCATAGTGAGATGTGTCGTTATCTCAGACGGTAAACTATTATTATTATTATGTATGGTCTACACGTGGGCTCTATATTTTGTATCAAAAGAACTTAGTGAGCCATATATTGTTCCTCCGAGGTTTGTGTTAGCCTCATAGTGAGATGTGTCGTTATCTCAGACGGTAAACTATTATTATTATTATGTATGGTCTACACGTGGGCTCTATATTTTGTATCAAAAGAACTTAGTGAGCCATATATTGTTCCTCCGAGGTTTGTGTTAGCCTCATAGTGAGATATGTCGTTATCTCAGACGGTAAACTATTATTATTATTATGTATGGTCTACACGTGGGCTCTATATTTTGTATCAAAAGAACTTAGTGAGCCATATATTGTTCCTCCGAGGTTTGTGTTAGCCTCATAGTGAGATATGTCGTTATCTCAGACGGTAAACTATTGTTATTATTATGTAGGGTCTACACGTGGGCTCTATATTTTGTATCAAAAGAACTTAGTGAGCCATATAATGTTCCTCCGAGGTTTGTGTTAGCCTCATAGTGAGATATGTCGTTATCTCAGACGGTAAACTATTATTATTATTATGTATGGTCTACACGTGGGCTCTATATTTTGTATCAAAAGAACTTAGTGAGCCATATATTGTTCCTCCGAGGTTTGTGTTAGCCTCATAGTGAGATATGTCGTTATCTCAGACGGTAAACTATTATTATTATTATGTATGGTCTACACGTGGGCTCTATATTTTGTATCAAAAGAACTTAGTGAGCCATATAATGTTCCTCCGAGGTTTGTGTTAGCCTCATAGTGAGATATGTCGTTATCTCAGACGGTAAACTATTATTATTATTATGTATGGTCTACACGTGGGCTCTATATTTTGTATCAAAAGAACTTAGTGAGCCATATATTGTTCCTCCGAGGTTTGTGTTAGCCTCATAGTGAGATATGTCGTTATCTCAGACGGTAAACTATTATTATTATTATGTATGGTCTACACGTGGGCTCTATATTTTGTATCAAAAGAACTTAGTGAGCCATATATTGTTCCTCCGAGGTTTGTGTTAGCCTCATAGTGAGATATGTCGTTATCTCAGACGGTAAACTATTATTATTATTATGTATGGTCTACACGTGGGCTCTATATTTTGTATCAAAAGAACTTAGTGAGCCATATATTGTTCCTCCGAGGTTTGTGTTAGCCTCATAGTGAGATATGTCGTTATCTCAGACGGTAAACTATTGTTATTATTATGTATGGTCTACACGTGGGCTATATATTTTGTATCAAAAGAACTTAGTGAGCCATATAATGTTCCTCCGAGGTTTGTGTTAGCCTCATAGTGAGATGTGTCGTTATCTCAGACGGTAAACTATTATTATTATTATGTATGGTCTACACGTGGGCTCTATATTTTGTATCAAAAGAACTTAGTGAGCCATATATTGTTCCTCCGAGGTTTGTGTTAGCCTCATAGTGAGATATGTCGTTATCTCAGACGGTAAACTATTATTATTATTATGTATGGTCTACACGTGGGCTATATATTTTGTATCAAAAGAACTTAGTGAGCCATATATTGTTCCTCCGAGGTTTGTGTTAGCCTCATAGTGAGATATGTCGTTATCTCAGACGGTAAACTATTATTATTATTATGTATGGTCTACACGTGGGCTCTATATTTTGTATCAAAAGAACTTAGTGAGCCATATATTGTTCCTCCGAGGTTTGTGTTAGCCTCATAGTGAGATATGTCGTTATCTCAGACGGTAAACTATTATTATTATTATGTATGGTCTACACGTGGGCTATATATTTTGTATCAAAAGAACTTAGTGAGCCATATAATGTTCCTCCGAGGTTTGTGTTAGCCTCATAGTGAGATGTGTCGTTATCTCAGACGGTAAACTATTATTATTATTATGTATGGTCTACACGTGGGCTCTATATTTTGTATCAAAAGAACTTAGTGAGCCATATAATGTTCCTCCGAGGTTTGTGTTAGCCTCATAGTGAGATGTGTCGTTATCTCAGACGGTAAACTATTATTATTATTATGTATGGTCTACACGTGGGCTCTATATTTTGTATCAAAAGAACTTGGTGAGCCATATAATGTTCCTCCGAGGTTTGTGTTAGCCTCATAGTGAGATATGTCGTTATCTCAGACGGTAAACTATTATTATTATTATGTATGGTCTACACGTGGGCTCTATATTTTGTATCAAAAGAACTTAGTGAGCCATATATTGTTCCTCCGAGGTTTGTGTTAGCCTCATAGTGAGATATGTCGTTATCTCAGACGGTAAACTATTATTATTATTATGTATGGTCTACACGTGGGCTCTATATTTTGTATCAAAAGAACTTAGTGAGCCATATAATGTTCCTCCGAGGTTTGTGTTAGCCTCATAGTGAGATGTGTCGTTATCTCAGACGGTAAACTATTATTATTATTATGTATGGTCTACACGTGGGCTATATATTTTGTATCAAAAGAACTTAGTGAGCCATATAATGTTCCTCCGAGGTTTGTGTTAGCCTCATAGTGAGATATGTCGTTATCTCAGACGGTAAACTATTATTATTATTATGTATGGTCTACACGTGGGCTCTATATTTTGTATCAAAAGAACTTAGTGAGCCATATAATGTTCCTCCGAGGTTTGTGTTAGCCTCATAGTGAGATATGTCGTTATCTCAGACGGTAAACTATTATTATTATTATGTATGGTCTACACGTGGGCTCTATATTTTGTATCAAAAGAACTTAGTGAGCCATATAATGTTCCTCCGAGGTTAGTGTTAGCCTCATAGTGAGATGTGTCGTTATCTCAGACGGTAAACTATTATTATTATTATGTATGGTCTACACGTGGGCTCTATATTTTGTATCAAAAGAACTTAGTGAGCCATATAATGTTCCTCCGAGGTTTGTGTTAGCCTCATAGTGAGATATGTCGTTATCTCAGACGGTAAACTATTATTATTATTATGTATGGTCTACACGTGGGCTCTATATTTTGTATCAAAAGAACTTAGTGAGCCATATATTGTTCCTCCGAGGTTTGTGTTAGCCTCATAGTGAGATATGTCGTTATCTCAGACGGTAAACTATTATTATTATTATGTATGGTCTACACGTGGGCTATATATTTTGTATCAAAAGAACTTAGTGAGCCATATAATGTTCCTCCGAGGTTTGTGTTAGCCTCATAGTGAGATATGTCGTTATCTCAGACGGTAAACTATTATTATTATTATGTATGGTCTACACGTGGGCTCTATATTTTGTATCAAAAGAACTTAGTGAGCCATATAATGTTCCTCCCAGGTTTGTGTTAGCCTCATAGTGAGATATGTCGTTATCTCAGACGGTAAACTATTATTATTATTATGTATGGTCTACACGTGGGCTCTATATTTTGTATCAAAAGAACTTAGTGAGCCATATAATGTTCCTCCGAGGTTTGTGTTAGCCTCATAGTGAGATGTGTCGTTATCTCAGACGGTAAACTATTATTATTATTATGTATGGTCTACACGTGGGCTCTATATTTTGTATCAAAAGAACTTAGTGAGCCATATAATGTTCCTCCGAGGTTTGTGTTAGCCTCATAGTGAGATATGTCGTTATCTCAGACGGTAAACTATTATTATTATTATGTATGGTCTACACGTGGGCTCTATATTTTGTATCAAAAGAACTTAGTGAGCCATATAATGTTCCTCCGAGGTTTGTGTTAGCCTCATAGTGAGATATGTCGTTATCTCAGACGGTAAACTATTATTATTATTATGTATGGTCTACACGTGGGCTCTATATTTTGTATCAAAAGAACTTAGTGAGCCATATATTGTTCCTCCGAGGTTTGTGTTAGCCTCATAGTGAGATGTGTCGTTATCTCAGACGGTAAACTATTATTATTATTATGTATGGTCTACACGTGGGCTCTATATTTTGTATCAAAAGAACTTAGTGAACCATATATTGTTCCTCCGAGGTTTGTGTTAGCCTCATAGTGAGATGTGTCGTTATCTCAGACGGTAAACTATTATTATTATTATGTATGGTCTACACGTGGGCTATATATTTTGTATCAAAAGAACTTAGTGAGCCATATAATGTTCCTCCGAGGTTTGTGTTAGCCTCATAGTGAGATGTGTCGTTATCTCAGACGGTAAACTATTATTATTATTATGTATGGTCTACACGTGGGCTCTATATTTTGTATCAAAAGAACTTAGTGAGCCATATATTGTTCCTCCGAGGTTTGTGTTAGCCTCATAGTGAGATATGTCGTTATCTCAGACGGTAAACTATTATTATTATTATGTATGGTCTACACGTGGGCTCTATATTTTGTATCAAAAGAACTTAGTGAGCCATATATTGTTCCTCCGAGGTTTGTGTTAGCCTCATAGTGAGATATGTCGTTATCTCAGACGGTAAACTATTGTTATTATTATGTAGGGTCTACACGTGGGCTCTATATTTTGTATCAAAAGAACTTAGTGAGCCATATAATGTTCCTCCCAGGTATGTGTTAGCCTCATAGTGAGATATGTCGTTATCTCAGACGGTAAACTATTATTATTATTATGTATGGTCTACACGTGGGCTCTATATTTTGTATCAAAAGAACTTAGTGAGCCATATAATGTTCCTCCGAGGTTTGTGTTAGCCTCATAGTGAGATGTGTCGTTATCTCAGACGGTAAACTATTATTATTATTATGTATGGTCTACACGTGGGCTCTATATTTTGTATCAAAAGAACTTAGTGAGCCATATAATGTTCCTCCGAGGTTTGTGTTAGCCTCATAGTGAGATATGTCGTTATCTCAGACGGTAAACTATTATTATTATTATGTATGGTCTACACGTGGGCTCTATATTTTGTATCAAAAGAACTTAGTGAGCCATATATTGTTCCTCCGAGGTTTGTGTTAGCGTCATAGTGAGATATGTTGTTATCTCAGACGGTAAACTATTATTATTATTATGTATGGTCTACACGTGGGCTCTATATTTTGTATCAAAAGAACTTAGTGAGCCATATATTGTTCCTCCGAGGTTTGTGTTAGCCTCATAGTGAGATATGTCGTTATCTCAGACGGTAAACTATTGTTATTATTATGTATGGTCTACACGTGGGCTCTATATTTTGTATCAAAAGAACTTAGTGAGCCATATATTGTTCCTCCGAGGTTTGTGTTAGCCTCATAGTGAGATATGTCGTTATCTCAGACGGTAAACTATTATTATTATTATGTATGGTCTACACGTGGGCTCTATATTTTGTATCAAAAGAACTTAGTGAGCCATATATTGTTCCTCCGAGGTTTGTGTTAGCCTCATAGTGAGATATGTCGTTATCTCAGACGGTAAACTATTATTATTATTATGTATGGTCTACACGTGGGCTCTATATTTTGTATCAAAAGAACTTAGTGAGCCATATAATGTTCCTCCGAGGTTTGTGTTAGCCTCATAGTGAGATATGTCGTTATCTCAGACGGTAAACTATTATTATTATTATGTATGGTCTACACGTGGGCTCTATATTTTGTATCAAAAGAACTTAGTGAGCCATATATTGTTCCTCCGAGGTTTGTGTTAGTCTCATAGTGAGATATGTCGTTATCTCAGACGGTAAACTATTATTATTATTATGTATGGTCTACACGTGGGCTATATATTTTGTATCAAAAGAACTTAGTGAGCCATATAATGTTCCTCCGAAGTTTGTGTTAGCCTCATAGTGAGATATGTCGTTATCTCAGACGGTAAACTATTATTATTATGTATGGTCTACACGTGGGCTCTATATTTTGTATCAAAAGAACATAGTGAGCCATATAATGTTCCTCCGAGGTTTGTGTTAGCCTCATAGTGAGATATGTCGTTATCTCAGACGGTAAACTATTATTATTATTATGTATGGTCTACACGTGGGCTCTATATTTTGTATCAAAAGAACTTAGTGAGCCATATATTGTTCCTCCGAGGTTTGTGTTAGCCTCATAGTGAGATATGTCGTTATCTCAGACGGTAAACTATTGTTATTATTATGTATGGTCTACACGTGGGCTCTATATTTTGTATCAAAAGAACTTAGTGAGCCATATATTGTTCCTCCGAGGTTTGTGTTAGCCTCATAGTGAGATATGTCGTTATCTCAGACGGTAAACTATTATTATTATTATGTATGGTCTACACGTGGGCTCTATATTTTGTATCAAAAGAACTTAGTGAGCCATATATTGTTCCTCCGAGGTTTGTGTTAGCGTCATAGTGAGATATGTCGTTATCTCAGACGGTAAACTATTATTATTATTATGTATGGTCTACACGTGGGCTCTATATTTTGTATCAAAAGAACTTAGTGAGCCATATATTGTTCCTCCGAGGTTTGTGTTAGCCTCATAGTGAGATATGTCGTTATCTCAGACGGTAAACTATTATTATTATTATGTATGGTCTACACGTGGGCTCTATATTTTGTATCAAAAGAACTTAGTGAGCCATATAATGTTCCTCCGAGGTTTGTGTTAGCCTCATAGTGAGATGTGTCGTTATCTCAGACGGTAAACTATTATTATTATTATGTATGGTCTACACGTGGGCTCTATATTTTGTATCAAAAGAACTTAGTGAGCCATATAATGTTCCTCCGAGGTTTGTGTTAGCCTCATAGTGAGATATGTCGTTATCTCAGACGGTAAACTATTATTATTATTATGTGTGGTCTACACGTGGGCTCTATATTTTGTATCAAAAGAACTTAGTGAGCCATATAATGTTCCTCCGAGGTTTGTGTTAGCCTCATAGTGAGATATGTCGTTATCTCAGACGGTAAACTATTATTATTATTATGTATGGTCTACACGTGGGCTCTATATTTTGTATCAAAAGAACTTAGTGAGCCATATAATGTTCCTCCGAGGTTTGTGTTAGCCTCATAGTGAGATATGTCGTTATCTCAGACGGTAAACTATTATTATTATTATGTATGGTCTACACGTGGGCTCTATATTTTTGTAAAATAGCAATTCTTGTTGAAACATCATCTATTACTGGAAATTTTTCTTCTTGATGGGGCTGTGATATTCCTGGAACCACATCGGATCTAATTATGGCCTGCCTCAGAACATCTTGTCTGCAATTTTTTTGGTGATTCGGGAATTCATCCGAATAAAGATCCTTAGAGTTATTCTAGTTGCTGTTAGTTAATTCGAATTCTGCTAATATTTCTTACTTTAGTATATTTAGTATATTGATGCTTATGTATTTATTATTTACCAGCAACCCGCCCTCGCTTCGCTTCAATTTCAATCGCCTTACCCGCGTAGTTCCCATTCCCGTGGGAATACCGGGATAAAATATAGACTATGTTACTACCTGATAATATAGCTTTCTATTGGTCAAAGAATTTTTGAAATCGGTTCTGTGGTTTAAGAGTGAGAGCGTAACAAACAAACTTACTTTCGCATTTACAATATAATATTAGTAAGGACTGTAGGTCTGCTCTGATCAGCAATTCGTTGTTCACTAAGACGAGCTATGAGCGGATAGCTAGGGATGCTCTCGGCATGTATTGGTTCTCTGTATGAAGTGTCATTAGTGCCTGGTTTGTTATAATGTTTGTTTGTGTTTCTCCTTGTGTTATTATCTTGTATGTGTTGAGTACAAGTGATAGATTGCAACTGACTTAGTTCTAGTTTATATTGCTGGTAGGTAGATCCTGTCTGTTGTTGTTTGCGGCAATAGTCTGTTACAGATTGTAGTTATACGCCCAATCTTTGACGATTTACATTCATATTTGGATATTTTCTATAAATTTTAAATACAATTGTTCCAGGTAATTCTTTGTGTCTGTATCAATTATCGTGAGTAAGAGATAGATACGCAATATGATCTCATTCGTCTCAGGTGTCCCATCGTCTGCGCTTGGTACACGAGGGGGGTGCTGGCAGGTTGACTGTTAAAATGAACACACTGTCAGCCAAACTAGTAGACAGAGCGTTTCAGTTACTTATAGCGTGATATGGAGGCGTTCGCCGCACTTGTCCAACGAGTGAACGCTAGCACTTGCTTTGCACCTACTTGCCGACGCTCGCGTTGGCGTAGGCTCGGCCAACGTGTGGACGGGGGCTTTAGCCGCACCGAAAGCGAGATATGCACCAGATTTTTTAGACCTTGTATCGCACTCAACGTGTTAACGCGCATGTTAATGTACGTACGTCAATACAGAACTTGTTTATACATAACTCTCGGACTGGTGGCGGCATACACAATGGAACACACTTTAATGTCCGTGTGAGAAACAAACCAACACTTAACTGATTCGCGCGACTGAGTGCCTCTGCTATATAACTATCATATTTTGTTTTTTGTTAAACACTACAAACTGTACTGACACAAACATATCAGTATGTATCAATGACGCGTACACTCAGAGTGCAGCAGCGAGTCCCTCGCGCGACAGACCGTCGCTCGCGCGGACTGAACGGCACGCGCCACCTGTGCTGTATCTATTCATTACTTCTTCTTCATCTTGTTTATTGGCAATGAGATGCAATAACATGAACTATGAATGCCAATGTCGACTTATAATATTAATTATTCACGTTTTTAGTCATCGTAATTAGTCAGGCGTTGGCATTGATCTGGTGCCGATAGCCAAATCAGCTTCCCCTGGGAATTTTGACAGAATGTGAAAATGCACGCAATTAGCTATTATATCATATTCACTACATTTCGGCATTTTATCGACATTATATTACATAAAATATCCGCGAAATTATTCAATATAACACTGTAAAATACTAAAATAATGAAAAAAATACGAAAGTGCTACATGATTTTGACATTCACGTCAAAAATCTTCTTCTTCTTGTTTAATGGCAATGAGAATTCATTGCTTGTGTTGTGTTGTGGGGTGAAAATGTCAAAACAAAATTCATCCTCTGTTTGTTCTTTATTGCTGTTGGTGGCAAACGAGCAAACAGCACACCTGATGGTAAGTGTAGCTGTCGCTCAAGGACCTTTGCTAGACCGCTGCCCACCGCTAAGAAAGTGAAGGGAGTGTGAATACGAGCAATGGGGCTCGGTGATACTCAAGACAACCACAGCGCACCCACTCTCAACAAGTTGGTCACCCCACCCGGCTCTCTCGCTCACCTAACGAAGCGCAGTAACGAGTTGCTACTACTCAGACGTTGATCTGCTGCTCAGTGTGGTAGTACCCCGGACGGACCCACAGCAGTCAACAGGGTGCTCCTAACACTATTATACTCCCTTACGGTAGAATACGTCCCCTGAGGAATTGATTCTCAGAATAATTTCTTTTCTAGCCTTTTTGTGGTTATTACTAACTCAATAATAAATCAAGTGAAACTCTTTCTTACTTGGTTCTAACATCATAAGAAGAGATGTCACGTTCTGTCTGCAGTAGTTTCGGTTCAGCGGTGAGTCAGTCACGCAACGATGGAAAGTGACAAATGCTGAAACATGTTTTTAATAATTTTTATATTGTTTATTTGTCCACGCACACAAACATTGATACTTCGTTTCACAGTCTTTGTCCTACAACAGAAATAATGAAAGTCCTCCTCAAAGAGGACGCGTAGTGCATCACTTAGATGAAGGAGAACTGTCTCTCTCACACGGACAGTAATATTGCCGAACTGGCCAGGTTCCATGGCAAGGTTCACCACCGATGTGGGAATTCTTGCACCGAGAGTTGTGTATGTACTACCCTACAGAAAGGTAGAGGGTACGTACTAATATAATTATGTAAGTAACCTTTGCACTCAACAGAAACAGAACATAAAAGGCGATATAGTTTGTTAGAAGGTATCGTTCCCTACAGACGGCCCGGAAATATTGTTTGCTACTGAGGCATCGATAGTGAAACTTATCGACCTTTCTTCAGGTGGCGCACCGGTCAGTACCCAGTCCAATACCAGCGAGTTCAATTAGGGTGGCATGAGGCGCCACCACTCGCGTCTGCGCCGCTGGTTAACGACTTACAGCGGTGCTCTCGCCCAGATCTAACCTATGCCGCATCGCTACAACCGCAGTTGTTTCTCTCCTTGGGACCGAGTACAAGTATTTGCCAAAACAAACATGTCTCGACAAAACTTGTACCAACTAGAAACAGTGCTCCGTGCAGTTAGTTGCCGCCAGCACCAGCCGGGGCCTCACCAAATCGAAGTCTCTCCAACCTTGAAACATCTCAATGGGTGTAGTAGAGTCAAACGGGTCACTCCTCTGGCGACACACTGACTGACTTCTGCTCTCGTCGCTCTCACCCGCCGGTACAGTTTGAATGCAATTTCCACGAGCGAGTGCCAGCAGATGCTCAATAGCCCTCTATGACCGCCTCAAGGCAACTCTAAGACAAAAGATCTTACCCACGCAGGTGGCGCACCTGTATATAGGACTGTCTCCGCATACAGTTATCGACAAACAAAACTGGGTCCACCCACATTCGGTATGAGCCGAGATAGGGCGGACGTAGGAACGTAGGGAACGGTATAAAGATAATAATGAAAGGTGTAGCAAAAATAAATTGAACACAAAGAATTAAAGAGTGAAAGGAAAAAGTTAAACGGGCGACAGTTACTGCGAGAACAAGAACAAAAACAGAATTCAGAATTCATTAGATGAGCCTCGAGGACAAAAGTAGTAGTAGTACCGCATTAACAAGCTCCGAGAAGAGAGAGGGAGAGACATAAGGCGTGTCAAGTGTATTAAATATAAAGTAGGCAAAGTTTTAATAAAAGAAGAAGAAATAAGGGAGCTTTGGAAGGAGTATCTTAAAGGTTAATGAACGGAAGGAATTTATGGAGTGCAGTGTTAGAAGATATGTCGGACAAGATCGGTTTAGTGATTGCAAAAGATGACGTAACAGAAGCAGGGAGAAGCATAAAAAATAGAAAATCTGCACACCAGTGGGGCAGCCTCCAGGAGAGGGTGGATATGTGTGGCTGACTGTGTTATTCGCCAAGTTGCTACAGGGAGAAGTGATACCCGATATCTGGGGCGAGTGCATTAGAGCGTTCGTCCCTTTTTTTAATTACAAGTACAATGTACAGAAAAAAAATTAAAAATAAATTAATATTATTATTAATTTATTTTAGAGTCGCAATGTTTCTGATTCTGTTAATCTTGTTTGTGGTGTTATCGTTTCACGGTCGTTTGCCGTTTAATTTAGTATAGTCTCGTCGCTCAATGAGGTGTCCTCTTTTAACTTCTGCAACAAAAACACGCAAAGTACATCGTAACAAGAAGTTTCATCGACATCCGACTGCAGAGCGGCGATGTACGTACACACACGCGGGCGGCGAGTACACGGCACATACACACGCAGCAAGGAGGCGGCGCGCGCATAGACAGGCGGTGTCACGCGCTGTCGCTCATAGACAGGCGGTGTCACGCGCTCGCTTCTGTTTTGTTCGAGCGAGTGACGGCGCGTCAACGGCGAGGACGCGAGGAGTGCAGCGACACACCGGAGACATGTTCATAGTTAAATTCATGTCGGGCGTGGTGGACACGGTCCGGGGAGGTGAGAGGGGGGACGGGCCCGCCCCGCGCCGCGCCCGCCCGCTCGCTGAGAGTGCCTGTCGTACGTTTCAGAGGAGAACGAGGAGTTCGACCCGCACACCAAGCGCAAAGTGGACAACCCCTGCACGTAAGGTCTCCAGCGCGCGCCCGCCACCCCCGGCAGTAGCGCGCGCCGGGGACTCACCCGCCGCCGTCCTCTCGCAGGTACTCGGAGACGATGATCCACCTGCTAAAGGGCTGCATCGGCGCCGGCATCCTCGCCATGCCCGAGGCGGTCATGCGCGTCGGCATCGTCAACGGGTTCGTCGGCGTCCTCCTCGTCGGCGCCTTCGCCTGCTACTGCCTGCAGCTGCTGGTCGGTGCCACAGCCTAGCGCCCCCCCCCGTGCGGTTTCCTTCACGTGGGGGGGCGCCGCGCTCGTAAGTTTGTATCCGCTCCGGCTCATGGTAAGTATGCGACAGACTACCGGCGGGCGTGGCGACTCCCTCAGCTGTCACACTAGACGTGTGTGCGTGTGTGTTTGTGTGTGTGCGTGTGTGTGTGTGCGTGTATGCGAGTATCTTGACACCGCGCCTGGTCCCTGCTCCGCCCCCCCCCGGGGAGGCGAACCAACAGAGAGAGCAATCAGTCCGTCGACAGATCCTGGCGCAGTACGAGCTCTGCAAGAAGTTCAAGCGTGGCTACATGGCGTACCCCAAGTCGATGCTGCTGGCACTGCGTGACGGCCCCGAGTGTCTGCGGTGGAGCGGGCGCTTGTTCTACGCGGGGGTGGACGCCATGCTGGTGCTGTGGCAGATCGGTGTCTGCGCCATATACCTGGTGTTCGTGGCGGTCAACTTCGACCAGGTACCGAGGTGCTGTGCAGGCGCTCCCACGGCCCGGTCGACTCGTCGCCAGTTAACCCCCCCGCGGTGTGCAGGTGCTGCTGTTCTACGGCGTGAAGGTGCCGCTGCGGATGCTGATCCTGTACCAGTTCCCGGTGCAGCTCGCCATCAACATCGTGAAGGACCTCAAACTGCTGACGCCCTTCTCCACGTTCTCTAATTTCGTGACGATCGTGGGCATGCTGCTGGTGTTCTTCTACTTGATCGAAGACGATGTGTCTGTCGACGACGAAATGCTCACTGTCAAGAACTGGGAGGGCATACCGCTGTTCGTGGGGACGACTCTGTTCGCGATCGAGGCCGTCGGAGTGGTGAGTGGGGCGCCCTCTCCTCCTCTCCCCTCTTCCTCCCCCCTCCCCCCACCGGGAGAGGGCGGCGCAGTTCACGAGCCGCGTCCTATGCAGGTGCTGGCGCTGGAGTACAACATGGACAAGCCGGCGCAGTTCACGGGCCTGTTCGGCTTGCTCAGCATCGGAATGATCATCATAGTGGTTCTGTTCGTGATGCTCGGCATTGCCGGCTACCTCAAGTACGGCGGCGCCATCAAAGCCTCCATCACGCTGAACCTGCCACAGGAGCAGAAGTGAGTATGGCCACCCGTCCGCTCGGCGGAGCGGCGCCCGGACGACGAGTGTGACGCGAGTCGCGTGCCCGCAGGAAGGCGCAGCTGGCGAAGATCTCGTTCGCGACGGCGCTGTTCTTCTCTTTTCCGCTGCAGAACTTCGTGGCGTACCAGATCCTCTGGCGCATAATAAAGAAGAAGACAACACCGACGCGCTTCAAGGACTACTTCCTGCGGCTGATGCTGGTGGTGATACCATGTGAGTGATCATTGTGTGACCCTAGCGATAGTACTGTGTGCGCCGTCTCTCTCTCTCTCTCTCTCTCTCTCTCTCTCTGTCTCACCAGTACGTGTCGTGAATGAATATGCGTATAACATCTGTACAAGAGAAGAAGACTCGAGATTAAAGCATGTCACAACACGTCTCAGCGGCGTGGTATCGTGTAGGAGGCGATATACGTATCGTGTAGGAGGCGATATACGTATCGCGTAGGAGGCGATATACGTATCGCGTAGGAGGCGATATACGTATCGCGTAGGAGGCGATATACGTATCGCGTAGGAGGCGATATACGTATCGCGTAGGAGGCGATATACGTATCGCGTAGGAGGCGATATACGTATCGCGTAGGAGGCGATATACGTATCGCGTAGGAGGCGATATACGTATCGCGTAGGAGGCGATATACGTATCGCGTAGGAGGCGATATACGTATCGCGTAGGAGGCGATATACGTATCGCGTAGGAGGCGATATACGTATCGCGTAGGAGGCGATATACGTATCGCGTAGGAGGCGATATACGTATCGCGTAGGAGGCGATATACGTATCGCGTAGGAGGCGATATACGTATCGTGTAGGAGGCGATATACGTATCGCGTAGGAGGCGATATACGTATCGTGTAGGATGCGATATACGTATCGCGTAGGAGGCGATATACGTATCGTGTAGGAGGCTCGAGCCCAGCCGTGGCCTCTATATGAGGTGAGCAGATGTCTGTCCAGTCCTCTACAGTACAGTGTGTCTGTGTGTCTGTCTGTGCAGTCGCGATGGCGGTCGCGGCGCCCAATCTGGGCGCGTTCATCTCGCTGCTGGGTGCGCTGTGCCTGTCGCTGGTGGCCGTCGTGTTCCCCGCCATTATGGACCTTTGCGTGTGGTACCCGAACCAATACGGTTACATGAGCTACAAGCTGATGCGCGACTTGGTGATCATCGTGGTGGGCATGCTGTGCCTCGTGTCCGGCGTGTACTCGAGCATGCTGGAGTTCGCCGCGACGGACGTGGACGGCGAGTCGGCTGATGCTGCGGCGGGCTCGCCCCTCTCCAGCACCACGACGGAGGCGGCCGCCTAGCGGCGTCTCGTGTGTGTGCACTCGAGTTAATATATAGTTTGCGCTACACGCACTGCCTTTGACTGTGTCCCCTCTGTCTGTCTGTCTGTCTGTATGCGCGCGGCGCTACCGGACGGAATAACAATAAACCGAACATCGATGTTGGATAACATCGATGTCATTATCAAAAGTTCAACATCGGTGTTAGGTTTTTGCATTCATCATCATCATCATCATCATCGCAGCCCACATACGTTCCACTGTTGGGCTCGGGCCTCCTTCGTAATGGGAAGGAATTTGACCTACTATACCATGCTGGTCAGACCTGTTGGTATAGGGTTTCATTTCGAGTTTTCCTTCTCTTACACAAATGTTATGTGCATATGACATCCCATAGTCGTCTTTTACAACATCCACGGGCAAGATAGGGAGTGGTGAGTTGTTTTCTTACTCCGTCACCACACGGAAGGTTTTTGCACTAATAATTGACAAAGAAATAAAATTGTAATGAGCTTTTTTTTGTTTTTAGGCAATCTGTTTTTGTCTTATAATATAGCAGTAAGTACTCTTCTCCGGGCAGACTTGTGCTGAGCCTTTTATCGACGTGGAGTGCTCATTATTATCGATTCATCCCTATAACAAATTCATTAATTGCTAGTGTGCGTGAGGCCGTGAGTTATCATCGATGATCAATTCCGTTATTACATCGATGTTACGATATTTTTCGTATAGCAACATCGATTTTAAAACAAGGATGTTTTCTTTGAACATTGATCATCCCTATTGTGGCGTCTTGTGCTGCAGTGGCCGCGTGTCGAGTGTCACCGATGGCAGGCAGACGCTGCAGTTCTAATGTGACGCACATTCGCGATGACATCTATACCAATAAATAAAATTGGAGTGTCTGTTTGTAATGTCAAAATAATGGGGTTTTTTCATGCTCACACGGTTATTTGCACGACACCTATGCCTAAAATAGCAATTTAAAAATTTTTGTCTGTCTGTCTGTTTGTTCCGGGTAATCTTCAAAACGGCTGGACCGATTTCAAAAATTCTTTCACCAATGGGAAGCTATAATATCAGGGCGTAAACTAGGCTATATTTTATCCCGGTATTCCCACGGGAACGGGAACTACGCGGGTAAAAACAAACTGAGGTTATTGTTATGAGAGAGTGTTTAAGACCTGCATCTCTAAAGCAGTTAAAAAGGAATAGTTTTTGCTCCATGTATCTGATATGATCAAGAACCGTAAGACTGTTCTGTTTACCTGACGCTGCCGACCATCGCTAAGGAGATGCTCGACAGCATCAGGAATTGGGACGCGGTCGCAGCCTTCTGAGAGGCAGTCATCTCGCAGAAGGAGGCGGCGGGTCGCGAGCGCGAGCACAGCCTTGACGAAGCGACCCGCCGCCGGCGACTGGGGCGGCGCAGGCGCGAATTCTTGCGTGCCATGCCGCCCTAGCCGAGGCCGCGAGTGACGTGACCGGTGATTAGTCCGTCACCTGCTGAGAGGCCGACCGCGTGAGGAAAGACCGACGTCCTCCCCGAGGGGGGGACGTAGGGGGTATTACGTCGGGCTGCCTACTGATGACAAGTAACCCTGCTCCGGTGGTCGGCCCAACGACGAAGGCGACGTGGTGTTCGGGTGGGTTGCGGGTGTTGCGTGCTATACGCCCCTCTGTCACCCCAGAAGGAGTGGTGCGTGGAACACGCCGACCGCAACTCACCCCAAAAAAAAAAAGTCTGTTCTGTTTAGTAATAAAGAAGGTTTTGTATTAACGTTAACACTTTCTATGAGGTGATCTGATAACAATCTCGACACGTTTCTTTCGTTCCTTCTTGCTCTTATATGGGTGGGTACTACACAACTGGATTGTTGTTGGACACGTTATAAAGGTGCAATACGATATATTTGTTGTTGTTGTCGAAGCTTTGTTCAAGGTCACTTTGAGCGCAACTATTAGCCGGTAGAACTAATTGGGTCGTTGTCTGAGCAATTGCTCATAATTGCGACAAGCCGCGCCTGCCCCGTCTACAAGGCCGATCCATGTTATTCATTTTTCTGTGGTATAAGATAAATAAGCGATATAATATCTATGCAAGGAAAACTAGAAACGAAACCCTATACCTACACGTTTGACCAGCGTTGTTACAGTAGCTTAATTTCTCTCCTGTAGTGGAGGAGGCCTGTGCCCAACAGTGGGACGTGAATAGGCTGAGATGTTGATAATAAAGGAACGTTTAACAGACGAGTAAACAAACAAATGCAGAAAATTATTAAGTAAAAAAAACTTTTTGCTCAAGACGGCTGGCAGATGTGAAACATCGAAATTATTTTGTACAAGTATTTGCCATCAAACATAAAACTTGTAAAAAAAACCAAGGCTTGGTTTTCCAAGTCCAAGTCAATCTATTTATTTAAAACATAAAAGATCTTTAATATTGATATGATCACTATAAGAAGTTGTTAGATTAGCTATTTACGTAATAACTTAAGAAGAAAGGTTCCTTAAGCAGGGACTGAATGAGTTAACCGACTTGGTGTAACATGGATCTTATAACTTTTTATGGTGGAAGAACTGAGTTGCGAGGCTTGGTTATTTTACAAATTTTGTTTTTAATGACATCTCATTTCTTTTTATAGATTATCCTACTTATTTTCCCTACGTGTAGAAACTACTTCTTCATTACCGGATTTTCTTAAAGACCTCTCTTTAAAAAATAAGGCATCTCTCCTATCCGCTTGATTCATTTCCACTAAAGCTAAGTGGAGAGATGTGGAAATAAAATTTAAATTTATTGATTTCTCACGTGCTTTCGACACCTTAGACCATAATAAACTTCTAAATAAATTAGATAATTCAGGCGTTCGAGGCCCTGTGCACAATTGGTGATCTGATTACCTAAAAAACAGAAAATATCAGGTTCGAATCGCCGACAGCCTAAGTGACACATTTACTGTTAGCCATGGTACGGCTCAGGGATCCGTGTGGGGGCCCCTACATTTCTTGGCTTATGTAAACGATATGCCCAATATTTATGAAAATTGTAATTCCTATCAATTTGCAAATGACACCTGTATACTCATTACAGGAAAAGATTTACAGAACATCGTACATTTATTAGAAAAAGATTTTAATAATTTATGTCATGATGCTGGCTTAGTATTAAATATTAAAAAGACTAAATTACTGCACATCAAATCACCCTGTCTGAAGTGTGACTATCCCTCTCAATGCCACCAACGCACCATTTGCGTTTGAGACAGAACTTTAATTTTATCGATAGCAACTAAAAACTAAAGTATTTTTTAAATTCTTGTAATAACACTGGCATTAATACATATTTTGACATATGAAAATACTCGTGGTTTCTCACTCTCATTTATGTTTTACGTTTTAACAAGGATTCAAATGGCGGTTATTTTCGGTTAGTAATATTTGCGCCATAACTCAAACAGCTCTTTATTTTATGGTGATTTTTTTATAACAGGGGAATAAGGATGAGTAATAGCTTCAGTTTTATGCCATTTTCTATTATTTTATCAATAACTAATAGGAATAAAAAATGATGAACGCAAACGGTGCGTTCAGTGGCATGTGTGGTACTAATTTGATAGGATAGCGTTATGCATCACATAAACAATTTTAAAATATTGATTTATGATTAACATTTTTGTAACTAAAAGAGGTTTGCAATCGTTTACTGGCTGGATGTGTAAGTAAGATGAAGAATGTATGCGGTTTAAAATGAGTAGTGACATTTTATTATATTCCATCAAATATACATCTGTAAAATAACTCTTTTAATTCACTTATTAAAATATATAAGTAACAATAGGTTATGGGCCCAGAATACGTTAGATAATAATTATAGTGTATTGCAGTTGATAAACTTTGGCTGCACTGGTCGCCAGGAATTTATTAAAAGGTGAGAATAAACATAAAGAGATATCAGTAGCAGATTTAAGGCTTCCTGCTATTCAGATATTACAAGGTAGTAGTAATTATGATTCGTGGCCGTTACATCTGGAATGCATTCTTATCCATGACCATCTGTTGAAGTATGTAGAACATTCTCCAAAGCCAGATGATATAGTAGCGATACGTGAAGATCAAAAGGCACGCACCAAAATCTGCCTGCTTATAGCGACTTCATGTAAAGGCCACGTACGTAAAGCTACAACGGCTGAAGAAGCATGGGCACTACTAAAAATAGCATATCAAGATAAAGGAATTAATAACAGATGCAGACTGCTGTCAAGGTTAGTGGTGAGCCTTACGCTTGGAATGTTTGGTTCCATTACTGACTATGTAACAGAACAAATGAGAGTAGCAAATCAACTACAAGACCCAGGAAAGGAGGTTGATGATGAATTGTTAGCGGCACTAAGGCTCCAAGGCTTACCCGAGGAGTATGCACCACTGAGATTAGCATTAGAATATACAAACACCACACTCACAACAGATTTTGTGAAGACTAAACTTCTATAACTTGACGAGATGCCTAAACCAAGTACAAGTTCTAGTGGAGAGACGCCACGCTCAGCATTAGCAACACCTAAAGCAAGGAAGATAAATTTTCAGAGATACAAGAAGAAAAATAACATCGTTAAATGCCTTATTTGTGAGAGTTTACATAAAGCATGTGATAGTCCAGAAAATCCATATCAATAGAAATCTGTTCATTTTGCAACAGCACTTACTGCGTCTGTCAACCGGAACAACCCGAAGGTTGTATTTTAGATCCTGGCGCGTCGACACACGTGACTTATCGAAGAGATCTGATACACAACTAGAGTAAGTTTCCACTACATAGTATGACTCTATGATGGTAAGCTTCAACGTAAGGTTTTTCTTCCACGTTTTTGAAGGAGTTGATATCTAGGTAACACTCATCTGTAGTTATACACACGGACAGTCAATCGGCTATAGCAACTAACCTCGTACGCCATCAACGAACCAAACATGTTGATGTTCGTTATCACTTCACAAGAGAAGTCGAAGAGAATGGCATAATAAAATTTAAATATTAAGAGACTAAATACATGGTTGCCGATGTTCTAACAAAGTCATTATCTAGAGAGAAACAAATGTACTGCCGATAGGAGATAGGTGTGATAGAATAGTCCGTATAGAAAATATGTGTTGCATGCTGTTTGAGTTATGAACTAGAGAGTAAGCCAGAAGAAAAACGCTTGAGGAGGAGTGACAGAGGTTTGCAACTTTGAAGAATGTATGCGGTTTAAAATGAGTAGTGACATTCTGTTATATTCCATAAAATATATATCTGTAAAATAACTCTCTCTTTTAATACACTTATTAAAATATATAAGTAAGAACAGTAAGTACGGTCGTAGTGTTTTATAATTCAATTATTTAGAGGCATTTGAATGAATTAACAAAATAAATTTACTATACATTTTGTTTACTTATATATCGCAATAGTACTTACCTACAAGCCACTGGTGAAAAAAGTGGTTTATTACATCTATACTAATATTATAAAGAGGTAAAATTTGTAAGTTTGTATGTAACGAATAAACTCAAAAAGTACTGGACCGATTTTAAAAATTCTTTCACCATTGGAAAGCTATAATATCAGGGAGTAACATAGGCTATATTTTATCCCGGTATTCCCACGGGAACGGGAACTACGCGCGTAAGGCGACTGAATCCGAAGCGAAGCGAGGGCGGATTGCTATAAATAATATTTATATACTTAGCTACGATGGTATTGTTTCAGTAAAGTTTAACTATGAAACGTAGATACAGGTCACAGCAAATTATAAACTAGAGCTACAAACAAGTAAAATTGATAAAATTTCTACTGAGGAAACAAGGTAAGTTACATTGCCACCTTGTTAAATAATCGCCAGGGCGATGCTTGACAGTGTCAGGAACTGGGACGCGGTCGCCGCCTTCTGCGAGGCAGTAGTCTCGCCGAATGAGGCGGCGGATCGCCTGCGCAAGGAGCGCAGCCTCGATGAGGCGAGCCACCGCCGGCGACTGGGGCGCGTAGGCGCGAATACCTGCGCCTCATGCCGCGCTAGCCGAAGCCGTGGGTGACGTGATCGGGGAATTAGTCCGTCACCCGCTGAGAAGCTAACCGCATGAAGAAAGATCGACGTCCTCACCGAGGGGGGGATGGCGGTTGTTGGGAGGATACCCCAAATAGGGGGTATGCCGTCGGGCCGACCACTGACGTCAAGTCACTCTGCTCCGGTGGTCCGCGGGTGGGTTGCGGGAGTGTCTGCTCACGCTCCTCTATCGCCCTGGATGGAGTGGTGTGAAAAGCGCGCCGACCGCAACCTCGTTATATAAATTAAATATCATTATTGTTACTATCAAATACTTTATATTAGTTAAGGGTCGCTAGTATTTTTGGAACGAAGTTCCTTATCGCGCGTTGCGTAAGGGGGCTAGACGGAAAAAAATTAAGATCAAAAGTTGTAACGACACTTTTTGCTATAGGTAGATGTAAGCCGTGCGGCGTACGCGTGTTTCTTTGTCTCTCTCTCTCTCTCTCTCTCTCTCTCTCTCTCTCTCTCTCTCTCTCTCTCTCTCTCTCTCTCTCTCTCGTAGAAAGCAAGCCAGTTATTTTCGTAACAGTTTTATTTTTCCATTCAAACTGTTCTTACCTGTCAAACATTTGATATTCGTCTCGTGTTTTTGGCATAATTAAATTAGAATAGATCTAGATTTAAAAAGTTAATGAAATCGATAAAAAAGACGGTATATTAAATAGCTAGAATACAATTCAACAAACGTTCCCGTTTGTTGAATTGTTGTAAAAGACGACTAATATGCATATAATATCTATTCAAGAAAAGAAAAACTCGAAAAAACCCCTATATTAACACGTCCGACCAGCGTGGTATAGTAGGTCGATTTCCCTCCCATAGTGGAGGAGGTAAGGCAGAATAATACTTTGTGTGATCCATAAATGGTCGTTCTACACCATCATCATCATTTCAGCCCATAATACGTCCCACTGTTGGACTCGCGCCTCCTTCACAGTAGGAGGGAAATTGACTTACTATACTACGATGGTATATATATATATATATATATATATATACTTACTGTACTAATCTTAACTTCGTTCCATCCGGATGTCCTTTGACCTCTCAAGTTTTTTTTATTTCTATATTTCTCTATCCAGTATAACAAATTAACGTTTGTGTAGCTACTGTCCAGGTCTGGGCCTTTCTATTGTCCTGTTAACTATTATTTCTTCAACATACTTTGCCCTATCGTGTTATATGTTTGTTGCCAGGGCCAATCATAAGACCAACGTTGTATAATACTTTTCAGGAACCGACGCAAACGGTGCGTTGGTTGCGCTACTTCAAATAACTTTACTCACGTGTGCCACCGACGCAAACGGTGCGTTGGTGGCGCTACTTCAAATAACTTTACTCACGTGTGCCACCGACGCAAACGGTGCGTTGGTGGCGCTACTTCAAATAACTTTACTCACGTGTGCCACCGACGCAAACGGTGCGTTGGTGGCGCTACTTCTAATAACTTTACTCACGTGTGCCACCGACGCAAACGGTGCGTTGGTGGCGCTACTTCAAATAACTTTACTCACGTGTGCCACCGACGCAAACGGTGCGTTGGTGGCGCTACTTCAAATAACTTTACTCACGTGTGCCACCGACGCAAACGGTGCGTTGGTGGCGCTACTTCTAATAACTTTACTCACGTGTGCCACCGACGCAAACGGTGCGTTGGTGGCGCTACTTCAAATAACTTTACTCACGTGTGCCACCGACGCAAACGGTGCGTTGGTGGCGCTACTTCTAATAACTTTACTCACGTGTGCCACCGACGCAAACGGTGCGTTGGTGGCGCTACTTCTAATAACTTTACTCACGTGTGCCACCGACGCAAGCGGTGCGTTGGTGGCGCTACTTCTAATAACTTTACTCACGTGTGCCACCGAAGCAAACGGTGCGTTGGTGGCGCTACTTCTAATAACTTTACTCACGTGTGCCACCGACGCAAGCGGTGCGTTGGTGGCGCTACTTCTAATAACTTTACTCACGTGTGCCACCGAAGCAAACGGTGCGTTGGTGGCGCTACTTCTAATAACTTTACTCACGTGTGCCACCGACGCAAACGGTGCGTTGGTTGCGCTACTTCTAATAACTTTACTCACGTGTGCCACCGACGCAAACGGTGCGTTGGTGGCGCTACTTCTAATAACTTTACTCACGTGTGCCACCGACGCAAGCGGTGCGTTGGTGGCGCTACTTCTAATAACTTTACTCACGTGTGCCACCGAAGCAAACGGTGCGTTGGTGGCGCTACTTCTAATAACTTTACTCACGTGTGCCACCGACGCAAACGGTGCGTTGGTTGCGCTACTTCTAATAACTTTACTCACGTGTGCCACCGACGCAAACGGTGCGTTGGTTGCGCTACTTCTAATAACTTTACTCACGTGTGCCACCGACGCAAACGGTGCGTTGGTGGCGCTACTTCTAATAACTTTACTCACGTGTGCCACCGACGCAAACGGTGCGTTGGTGGCGCTACTTCTAATAACTTTACTCACGTGTGCCACCGACGCAAACGGTGCGTTCAATGATTTTTTATTAATTTTCTTAATTTTTATTATTTTATTTAATAAAAACCTAGAATGAATTCATACTTTCTTTTAATTTCAACAATAATATCAAGTGGCACACAGGAAAAGTATTCAATAAATTAGTGGCATTGAAAGGGCTATGGACTCATAATGGTAGCCCATACGCACACCTGTCTTCACAATATTTCGACTGTATGTGAATCCAAATGCCCAACGATAGACCAAGTTACAACCCACACATACTTAGGATTACACATAGATGAAAAATTCAGCTGGGGTCCTCATATTGATCAAATTTGTGACAAATTACAGGCGATAGTGGCTAAAATTTATATAATAAAAAACCGTATTTCGTTTTCAACAAAATTACTGTTGTATAACGCGCTCTTTGACTCGATCGTATCATATGGATTGTCGAGTTACGGACGCACATTTAAAACATACTTAGATAAAATTTATAAAATCCAACGCAGGTTATTAAATATAATAGTTCCATACAGAGTCCGATCTAAAAGCTCAGACGACAATATACTTTTTAAATTTAGCAAAACACTACCAGTACATAAAAAAGTCAAGTATAGCCTCTTGAAAGAGCAATTTTTTAATATCCAAGTACAACAAAAATTAAATCATGCTATATATACACGACGAGAAGCACGACAGACGTTAGTTACTAAGTACTACAGTCAGTAATTATTGCGGCGCACGGACGAGCGCATACCTAATATAATACCAAGATAGATACATTCTTTACCTACCTCCGTTCGCAAAAAGATTACTATAAACAATGTTAGATATGTTTTAAAAGAGCATTTCTTATCGACCTTATAGTGGGGAAGATACTTGATCTGTATTACTTAGTTTTTAATTATGACTTTCTTCTTCTTACTCAAATACTCATGGTTGTATAATGTAGAAGAATATGTGTCATGTATGCGTGTGTATACATCTATGTGTATGTGGGTGTGTATGCGTGTGCATATATGTATTGTATGTAATATCGATCATGTTTGTTACCGGGAATGGATTGTAAAGTGCCACATACAAATCCGAGAGGTTTAAGTGACACTATATTCAAATTCTTTTATGTGTTTTGTTTGGTAATTAAATTAAAAAAAAATTGCTTTATTCAAACATATCTCCTCTAGTCTCCTCTCCACTCCACTTTGGTGGCAACCGAGCCTTATGATTATTCGTGTTCTTTCTTTCGTGTTCATTTCGGGCAAACATGTCCCATTGTTGCTTTTTCATTCGGTCGATTGAGCATTTTACAAGTTACCATTGAACATAATTATATCTAGGTGTCTACCTATACGTATTATTCCATTCATCATTCAGCCTATCGCCGTCCACTGCTGGGCGTAGTGGAGGAGCGTGGTACACTGCATGTTCCGATACGTGGTCCCCCCTCCATAACCTTTCTTCCCCAGCAGCTGTCGGTTCGTCGAGCGACTTTTCACGAACCTGTTGTTTAGATCCTGCAGAGATTCGCAGTCAGCTAGCCATTGAAAGCGATTATGTAGCTCAAGTTGAAAGCTTTCAAAGTTCTGGTATTGGACAAGTGTAAGTCGGAGAGTAAGCTACTCGAGCATGACCGCCCGTACTATGCGTACGAGGCATATTGATTATTCACAAAACAGTGATTGTGTACATTCGACGTACATGTTTTGCTTGCTGTGTAGTTTACTTGTAAGTGACTAGTGCAAGCTAAGCTGCACGACAACCGCAACACACATCGCCTAATACTTGTACTTTACTTAAAGCTGTGTAGTTTTTGTGCTCAACATCGGTGTACGAGATCAACTAGAACCGTACAGATTGCTTCTAGTTTTAATTCTGCTGAACACTGAAATATTATTGAATATCTGTCGTTTGTTCCAGAAGATAAAATCTATTTCGCTTTTGTGGTGAACTGTCGGGACTAATCCAGGTCCACTTTCCTTGCGGCTACTTCCTAAAGACGTAATGCGTCACAAAGAGGCTTTTCTTCTCCTGAAAATCGGCCAGTTTCTGGCCCGTCCGGTTTCTCTGTTCACATCTATGTTGCCCCACCCTGATCATCACTCCCTTTGCCAAGTTTCGCGTTGAAGTCTACTATAACCACCGTGAAGTACGTTTCAAACGAGTGTAAGACTTTCGATATGTCCTCGTAAATGCAGAACATTTCGCCTCGTCGTAGGGCTATGACTAGGTCGGTACGTATACCTGTATGACGTTCAACGAATACTATTACGCGACGCTTGTTGACACACTCTCGATCCTTTCCACGTTGTATACGAGAGGCTTGCAATCGATAAACCCTATACCGCCTTGGGACAATTGATCGCCCCACGTACAAGAGCAGGTATCTGATAATCCTACCACGTCCCGTTGGATTTTACTCGATACCTCTTAATGATTTCTGATGTTTACGCGAGTATTATACATTTTAAATAAAACTACTTTACGGATTTTATCGCGTTTGTATTTGATTTTTGATTACCCGACGTTTCGAACACTTTACAGCGTTCATGATCACGGGTGGACTAAGATGTCTCACGTCCAACAAGTCATCGTTACTGCAGAAAATTTATAATTATCTACCCGATACAGAAATTAGTTATTAAATATTGACCCACATTTTGATACAAAATTTATTGCCAGTGTAAGAAGAAAATGATTCTATATGAAAAAATTATATTGTTTATGGTTAGTAATAATTAAACTTTAAAATTAATAGTAATTATATTTAAAAACTAACTAATAATCTAGTATACTACCACCGGATCGGAACACGGTCACACTGAGAAAGATCCGGCAAGAAAACTCAGGTAACATGATGCTAAATTAAAGTTAATTTTGAAGGCGGCTTACTTTATGTTACTAAAAAGGTTTTAATTTATAAAATTATCTTTAGTTATTATTATTGTGGGTCAAATCTATACAATATGAGCTCACGGTGTCTTGCAGTCTTGTGGTGGTCTTTTTGGATTTCTTTTTAATAATGTTTATAACAGGATCCCAGCTTGATGGTAACACCCAGCCATCCTCTCTATTGAAATTTTTGTGTTTTTTAATCTCAATAGCCTCGCGTACCATTCTAGGCAGGTATCGGTGTTCTTTTGCGAGGATTTGTGGTTTATCAAACCTGATGTTATGGTGGGCGCGGTCCTGACTATGTTCACAGACTGCAGACCTAGTGTCCCGGCGGTGCGATACCTCTTCCAACTCGATAATCTTCTCATCGTAATCGTCACGTTTGACAGGTGGGTTGGCAGTCCGATGTCATACACTTCCCCGCTCGGAGCCGCTGCCCACTCCACTGATGACTCCTTAGCGTGTTGTAGCGACTCCCACGGGCAAGCGTAGGGCGGCGACAGTTGTATTGTTATCTCGTTATGTTATACTTACATATACAGAGACACTGATTAATTAACTGAAAATGTAACTTTGTAATCATATATATTTATATGTGATTACAACATTATTTATGCAGTTGGTGTATCTCGGCAATTGGACGAAAATTACAATGTTTTATAATTTTTCCTTCATTTATACACTAAACACTAATTGTATTCTAAATTTGAAGCTTCTATGTCTGCTAGAAGTGCCTGTTTAATATTGATGATCGGTCAGTCAGTCAGTGAGTGACTAAATTACGAAACTTTGACTAGTTATAATTTTTAAACTATTGGTTCAAATGGAATGAAGTTTGAAATATACCGTGTTTATACGGTGCCTGTTGGGTTACTAAAAATCAGGCTTTTTATTTTATTCACAACGAAGTTATAGGCTGACAAAAATGGCCTGAATTGATTCGAGAAGAGCATGTTACGGCAGTTTTGCGTTTTGTGTTTTTGTTCGACTTGGCGGAGGCACTGCCGTGCCCCCAAATGTGCGTAAGCAAACAATGTTTACGAACGAAGCGCATATTTCATATATTGATGTATCTACATCTACCCTAACATGTCAAAATTTAAATAAACAATTAATTTTAAATGTATTTAGAATCACATTCGCTCCTCCGCTGTATCGTGTACTCAATTTATTTCAGAAAGAAAGAAATATAATATTATACTCCTTTACGAGAGGAACACATACAAGAACATAATAATAAAAATACAATAACATAAAAACCATAAATAATAAAAAAAAATAGAAACAACGAAAATAATAAGAATTATATTACGATTAGCGTCCCCTTCGTAAAAGAGGATTTCAATATAAGAAAACCATTTACTTGAACGTTTTATTCAATCCTCCTGAAGTTAATTTCATTAAAAGCACCCTGTGGCTTGTACAAACATTACGAGAGGAACTAATATGGCATAATCTATACCAATAAATAAAATTGGAGTGTCTGTTTGTAATGTCAAAATAATGGGGTTTTTTCATGCTCACACCGTTATTTGCACTACACATATGCCTAAAAAACACTTCATATTTTTTTTGTCTGTCTGTCTGTTCCGGGTAATCTTCAAAACGGCTGGACCGATTTCAAAAATTCTTTCACCAATAGAAATCTATAATATCAGGGAGTAACATAGGCTATATTTTAGCCCGGTATTCCCACGGGAACGGCAACTACGCGGATAAAACGACTAAAACCGAAGCGAAGCGAGGGCGAATTGCTAGTGTATAAATAAAATATTACAATTTATATTATTATTTAAAATAATACACAACAGTTATTTTCATCCAGATCTGCTCAACAGTTTACGCGTGATTGAGTGACAAACATCCAAATATCTTCACAAACTTTCACATTTGAATATTACTTCCATCCTTGTAGTTCAGATTCACGTGGAAATACGATGATGAATACAGCATTCCTTAGTCGCTGGTAATGTAGCTTTCTTTTTGGTGAAAAAAATTACCCATATAGACCCCCTTCGTATGCGAATGTCGAGATAAAAATTACCTGTTACTCGCTGATATTACAAGTTTAAATTCGTGAAAAAAAAATATATTAATCAAATTCCATAGAAATATCGAGATAAAAATTGTCTATGTTACTCACTGATAACGTAGCTATCTATTGGTAAAAGAATTTAAAAAAATTGGTACCTCAACATTGGTTTCACTGGCGGAGTTCTCGTTCCTGGGAAAATACTGCCATAAAAATAGCCTTTATATGTTATTCACTGCCAACGTAGCTTTTCATTCGTGAATTAACTTTTAAATCCATTAAAAGCCCGCGAACTCACCGGCATTGTGACCCTTCCCGTAGGAATACCGGGATAAAAACAGCCTAAATATGTTACTCGCTGATAAAATAGCTTTCCATTAGTGAATTAATTTTTAAAATCGATTAAATTCTCACGGTTGCTCCAGCCACACTGGAAGACTGGGATAAAATTTAGCCTAAGTTATTGCTTATGTAGGCCTGGCTGACCTGGTAGTAAAATATTATCAGTCTCGGTCCAGCCGTTTTGAAGATTACCCGTAGCAAATAGACAGACAGACAATAAAATATGAAACGTTTTTTATAGCCCGTACACATGTTAGCCCAGGGCTAACGCGAGCGTCGGCAAATGGATACAAGGCGAGTGCTAGCGTCTACACGTTGGCCGAGTGCGGCGAACGCCAACGCAAGTGGCCAACGTAGACGAGTGTTTGTAGAGCTGTCTACACGTTGGCCTCGATCAGTGTTCATTGTGCAATGAAACACTACGGACGTTGAAATAGACGTCGCTACAGCTTCGACTAATTACTTAATGAGCGTATATAACTATTATCTCAGTGTATACCAATTACCATAGTAATTGAAAGTCGAGTGGGCCGAATGGCATCCCTGCAGTGGTACTAAAGACGTGCGCCCCTGAATTGACTCCCATCCTCACGCGCCTATACCAACTTTCCTACGCTACTAATAGGGTTCCGTCTTCGTGGAAGGTAGCCCATGTCCACCCGATCCCTAAAAAGGGAGACCGGTCTGACCCATCGAATTACAGGCCAATTGCGATAACATTCTTGCTCTCCAAGATAATGGAGAAGCTTATAAACCACCAGCTTCTGCAGTACCTTGAGGATCGCCAGCTTATCAGCGATCGCCAATACGGCTTTCGTTATGGTCGGTCGGCTGGTGATCTTCTTGTGTACCTCACACACCGTTGGGCAGAGGCCTTGGAGGGCAAGGGTGAGGCGCTGGCGTTCAGCCTAGATATCGCAAAGGCATTCGATAGGGTCTGGCACAGGGCACTTCTATCGAAGCTACCATCATACGGAATCCCCGAGGGACTCTGTAATTGGATCGCCAGGTTTTTGGCTCTATCGAGAGTATGCGTTGCTATGCGGATGACAGTACGGGTGATGAGCGGTACACTGAGCAACGGAATATCCCTCGGAGTACTCAGGAAAGAAGGGTTCAACTTATGTCTGAAGTCCAGCGCTCTCTGGGGCGGGCCTCGGAATGGGGTGAACGGAACCTAGTCCAGTTCAACCCCCACAAAGACACAAGTTTGCGCGTTCACTGCAAAGAAGGACCCGTTTGTCATGGCGCCTAAGGTCCAAGGAGTAACTCTCCCAATTTCTGAGAGTATTGGGATTCTCGGCGTCAAAATATCGAGCAAAGTCCAGTTTGGGAGTCATTTGGAGGACAAAGCCAAATTGGCAAGCAAAAAGTTGGGCGTCCTGAACAGAGCCAGGCGGTACTTCACACCGAGACAGCGTCTTGTGCTATACAAAGCACAAGTTCGTCCTCATGTGGAGTAGGTACTGCTCACATCTCTGGGCAGGTGCGCCCAAATATCAGCTAGACCCACTTGACTCCCTGCAAAGACGGGCTGTTCGAATCATCGGGGATCCCAATCTTACGGACAGATTGGAGTCGCTGGAGCAGCGGAGAGACTTTGGGTCACTCTGTGTACTCTACCGACTCTTTCACGGGGAGTGCTCCGAGGAACTGTTTGACTTGGTACCACCGTCACCATTCTACCAACGTACCACTCGACACCGCAGTAGGGTTCATCCATTTCACCTGTAAACGTTATGGTCTTCAACTGTAAGTTTCCAGCGCTTATTTCTCCCACGTACGTGCAAGCTCTGGAATGAACTACCTGCTGCTGTGTTTCCCGAGCGCTATGACATGTCCTTCTTTAAACGAGGTTTAAGAAGAGTATTTCCTTCACGGTAGGCAGCGGCCTGGTTGTGCCCCTGGTATTGCAAAGGTCCATGTGCAGCAGTTTCACTTACCATCAGGTGTGCTGCTTGCTCGTTTGCCACCGTTGGCAATAAAAAAAAAGTAAAGTGGAAAAAAAAAAGGTGGTTGATACTGAGTATTCACAGATATAGCACAATGTAATGTATATCCGTGTGGTGACGGAGTAAGAAAAACATTCACCAGTCCCTATCTTGTCTGTGAATGTCGTAAAAGACGATTAAGGGATGTAATACATAATAAGCATATAACATATATGCAAGAGAAGGAAACCTCGAAATAAAACACTATACCAACCTGTCTGACTAGCATGGAATACTAAGGTCAGTTTCCCACCTATTGTGGAGGAGGCTCGAGCCCAACAGCAGGACGTATATTAACTAAAATGATGATGAATGATGAAGATACATTTTGATACTATAGGTAACATATAGGGTGACTTGGATCTAATTATTTACGTCGCATATCTAGAAGTAGTGATGCAAATTTGAAAATATAATCATTTATATTGAGCGACAATGTCACATTAAACACGTCTAACCGCGATGGATGTCAATGGTGTAATGACGACTCGGCCAACGTGTGGACGGCATTAACCCAGCACAGACGAGTGCCTTTGATTTGTGCACAACAACCGACACCGAGGCGAAGTGAGGCAAGTGATCACGAGCGACGGCGAGTGACGGCGAGTGAAGACAAATCAGCTGTCCACATGTTGGCGCTTGTATTCACTCGGCCAACTAGGCGAGCGACGGCGAGTGTTGGCCAACTAAGGCAAATCGGGTGTAGACACGTTGGCGTTCGCCATCGGTCACCTACGCTCGGCCAACATGTGGACGGGACATTAGATTAGATGAATTATAGCAGTAGTGAAGCAAGATGGCGAACTAAAAGTTTCAAATTTCGTGTTCTTCTTTGGCGGTATCACTCTTGACAGAGTGGTGGTGGTCATCATTTCAGGTGTTGGTGGCAAGCTTCACAACACGTCACCACTCCTCTCTGATGGCCGCTTTGCTCGTGCATTCATGTAGCGATGATGAACCATATACTGCCGCTTTTATCTGGTCAGTCCATCTCATAGGCGACCTTCCTCGTGGTCTGGTACCATCAACCCTTCCCTGGATCACAAGTCGCTCAATAGCCACCTCACCTCGGCGGCATACGTGACCAAAAAAGGTAAGGGATACGGGACTGTACCAAAGATGATAGACGCTGCTTGCTGCCGAGTTCTCGAAGTATAGATTCGTTGGTACGGAATTCAGTCCACGATACTCCAAGCATTCTCCTCCAGCACCACATCTCTAGAGCGTCTATCTTCTTTTTCTCCACTTCCCGCAAGGTCCACGTTTCTGCAGTGTACAAAAATATGGGGAATACAAGTGCCCGAACTAGCCGTATTTTTGTGGCTCTATATATGTTACGGTTCCTCCATATTTTCCTCAATTTGTCCATTGCAGACCTGGAAATTGCCATACGCCTCTTCACCTCATCGATACATCCACCGTTGTTCGTAATTAAGGACCCCAGATAAATGTATGATTGCACCACAGCACAATTAGCAATTTCTGAAATTTCTGGAGAATTGTTATACACGCGGTCGACAATCATCATTTTTGTTTTATTCTGATTTATCTTAAGTCCGAACTCAAGGCTAACGCGTTCCACCTTTCCGAGAAGTACCTCCATGTGCTGGGTACTGGTGGCGAACAAAGTAGTATCGTCTGCATATCGCAGGTTGCATATCTTCGAGCCACCGATCGAGACGCCATCTGTCCAGTCTTCAAGTACAATCCTCATTATGAGCTCTGTGTACACATTGAACAGTAGCGGAGAAACAATACATCCCTGACGAACTCCGGCACTGGGGTGAAAGTGACTAGATTGGACTTCATCTGCTCGTACTGAGGCTGTGCCATCTTCATAAAGTCTTCGCAGGAGGTGTACCAGGTGTTTTGGAACACCCATCGCCGTCAACGTTTCCCAGAGTTTGGGCCACTTGACAGAATCGAACGCCTTAGAGAAGTCCACAAAGCATATATAGGTGGGCTTGTTGAATTCTCTGGCTTTCTCTATAATTTGTCGAACTGTCAAAATTTGCTCCCGGGTTTCCTTCCCCTTGACAAAACCGGCCTGTTCAGGAGCAATTTCTTTGCATAAGTAGGTCTTTAGACGTTCATTTCGTACGTGTAGTAAAATCTTACTTGCGTGAGTGATAAGAGCAATAAGTCGGTAATTACTGCACGTCTTGGTGGAACGCTTCTTGTGCAAGGGGACAAAAACAGTATGAGCCCATTCTTTCGGCCATTGCCCTGTGAGCCATATCTTATTGCACAGGGTGTGGAAGATTTGGACACCATGTTCGCCCGATGCCTTGATTGTTTCGATCGGTATGGCATCTACCCCTGTGGCTTTGCCGTTCTTTAGATGATTAATAGCGGCTCGTATTTCATCTTTCAGGATATAGGGTTCGAAATCTTCGTTGTCGGGTTCCGTAGGAACATAAAACTCTGATTCCGGGTCTTGAAATAGGGTCTGACAGTATTGTCTCTACGTTTCAGCTATTGCCTCTATGTTTGTCACCGTCTCTCCAGTAGAGTTTTTAATAGCCCAGGTCTTGCAACTTAGGGTTTTTGTGATGGCGCGAATTTTTTGGTGTAGGTCCCTAGATTCATTCTTATTTGCATGGACTTCCACTTCTGCACAAATGTTCCGAAGTTGGTTGTTCTTGTCTCGCCTACATGCTTCCTGAATTCTAGCAGACTTTTCATTGAGGGATCTTATATCGGCTCTAGATGCTTTCATGTTTCGCCTTTCCTCTACAAGATTTAAAGTTGCATCGCTCATCCAATGCTGCTGTTTCCGTTTCCGTACATTTACACTAGCCTCTTTGACCGAGCTCACAATAATGTTTTTAGCCCGATCCCACAACTGATCTGGAGTCTCTGTGTTTGATTCTACGTTCGTCCACGGTACCATCGCTTGCTCCAGTGCATTCAAAAACTTCACATTATCAGTCACTTTGAACTTTCGTCCAGTGTCGAGTTTCCTAACTGCTCTTAACTTTAATTGCACTTTCGATATCAGCAATTGATGATCTGATCCGCAGTCTGCTCCCGGTAGTCGGTGCATAGACCTGAATGAGGTTAAAATTCACAGGTGTCGCTTTAAGTTTTTTTCGTAATATCCTGTCGCTAATAGGTTCATAATCCATTACGCTATTCCTTAGATTTTTTGGAATAAGAAAGGCAACTCCATTTCTACTGTTATTGTCATTTCCAGAGAAGTATATGGCATTAGTCTCTGTGAGAAAATGACCGTTGCTCTTCCAGTGAGTTTCACTAATACCGCAGATATTAATACCACACCTCGTTAACTCATTCTCTAGGATCTTTATCTTGCCTGGTTGAAGTAAACCGCAAACATTCCATGTGCCTATCTTTTGGATATGTCGCATCTTCATGGAGTCTCCAGTAGCATGTTTTCCATACGTTGCCTGGTCTCCTACAAGCGTATGGCCGGTAGCCAATTTCCCACCGACTGCCCCGGACGCAGAACGGCGCCGGTTGCTAAGCGGATCGCATGGCCTCCTCTGTATATTTGACTGTACCTTCATGATGACTTTCTTGGGAAATTGTTATGCAGTGGTTTCCCCTTGCCTTCTGCATTTAAGCCTTTTTGGGGTTATTTAAATCCCAAGGTCATTTTGGCCTCTTCTAACCGGTTGCCCAGCCAGGTGAATGATTATCCCGCCATTTGCTCGGTCGCCAGAGCCTCGTCTGTTGTCTAGCAGGGAGCACCACGGGGTAGTAACACGCTACCCCGTCGCCATCCGGCGCGTGCAGGTGAGGTTGACAATAGGGTCGGATAAGGTCTTAGTTCCGTTCGCCCCTTACTTCCCAAATTTCGTGTACTACAACGTTATTGTGTGAGAGTTGTACATTTGATTTGAGTTGGTGAGTTGGATGGTGATGAATGTGTTGAGTAATGATGCATAAGATGAGTGGTGATGGATGGATTGAGTGAAGATGGATGGATTGATTGGTGATGTTTGGATTGAGTGAAGATGGATGTATTGAGTGGTGATGGATGGATTGAGTGAAGATGGATGGATTGAGTGGTGATGTATGGATTGAGTCAAGACGGATGGATTGAGTGGTGATGGATGGATTGAGTGGTGATGTATGGATTGATTGGTGATGGATAGATTGAGTGGTAATGGATAGAATAAGTGATGACTGTTGGGATGAGTGCTGAGGAATGTTGATGAATGTAATGTGTGGTAAGGAAGCGTGATGGATAAGATGACTGGTGATAGATGGTGATGGATGGAATGAATGAGATAAGTGGTGATAGATGGGATAAGTGGTATGGATGGTAATAGATGAGATGTGATGGATAGGATATGTGATGATAGATAGAGTAGTGAGAGATGGTGATGGAAGGGATGAGTTGTGACAGATGGTGGGAATGGATAGATGGTTGGACCACGTGGAACCGACGTAGTTACGTTAATAAAGTACAATGAAGTGAATAGTTTGTGTTTTGATGTTTTTATCCGCAACATCCCATTCCTCCTTCAGATATAGACCACATCTCCACTTACTCCACTTACTATGTGTCATTTATTTTTTGAATTATTTATAGGGGAGGGTGACTCTGATCGTCGGAGTGGCATTAACGCCACGCTTTGATATGTACAATTGTGTAACGAAACCATAAACCGTTTTAGAATTTTGTACAACGCCATCTAGGGAGCTGAAAATAAATTATTAACCTAAACACATACCTATAGTGTATAATAATGAAAGTAAATGTTTATTGAATAAAGAAAAGAGCGTGCGTGTCAGAAGTGAAACTTCTTTTGTGCCACGTGTTTTTGTTAATATATATTAAGACTTAGGCTACACAAGCATTATAAGAAAACGAGTAAAGAATCTAAGAATAGAACTTACGTCAAAAAAACTATGCGAAAAGCGCACAAACATCACCAAGATAAAATCCAGTGCCAATTCGCTAAGGACCCCAAATTATTATCGCAATATCCAGCCGGTCCAGCCGTTTAGGAGGAGTTCAGTGACATACACACGTACACAAGAAATTTATATAAAAAAAAACATGGTGCCTGTAAAGTCGGCTTACGGACGATAGTTTAACGTGACAACGTCATAACAAAACATTGATGAAATGACTGCATACTTTTTTATGAATAAAATTGAATCAGCGTAACGGGACAAGGAGCG
Source organism: Lymantria dispar (assembly GCA_032191425.1). Lineage (NCBI taxonomy): Eukaryota > Metazoa > Arthropoda > Insecta > Lepidoptera > Erebidae > Lymantria > Lymantria dispar. Next base: position 44,108,508 of record CM063440.1, on the reverse strand, counting down.
TAACGGGACACTTTCGCGTGCATGCAGCCAGTGTTCATCGATTTATTAGACGTTGTCACGTCAAAAAAATCTTCTTTTTTTGAGTAAGTATAAGTTGAAAATTGTGCTAGCGCAATTCTTTCCCATTTAAAATACATTAAAAAAAACTTTTCTTTATTTTTTTGATAGTCGCCGAAAAAAAATCTTTTTCAAATTTGTATTTTCTTATTTTCGTTATCTTGTAGAAAAATAAATTCTCTACAAAAAGGTCTCTTTCATTTTTGTCAATGAGGACGCCACTGTATTAGTTGTTAGAGGAGTTGATAAGTGTTGTGTAACGCGAGATACACATCAAACAAATACAGAAGTGTTAATAAGCTGCAAGTTCCTCGTCCCCGACGTCGCAAAAAGCGCCTGGACCCAGCCACATTTGACGCCTCCCTGGAGTACTACCTTATGTGAATGGAGTCACTGGCAAGATTGGCTGCATCCTGAAACGGGCTTCCATAAATATTTATTTTAGTCTACTGAAGAGGATTAGCCAACTCTTACCACCTGTCAAGTGCCAAATCCCTCTATAAGATGCAGGAGTTTTTATACTTGACTGTGACTGTGGTCTCTCTTATCAATATAAGAGGCAAACAAAGAGATCCATAAGAACTCGGATCAAAGAACACATAGCCGATGTGACGCACCGCCGTCACACTAAGTCTGCAGTCTGTGAACATAGTCAGGACCGCGCCCGCCATAATATCAGGTTTGATAAACAACAAATCCTCGAAAAGAACACCGATACCTGCCTAGAATGTTACTCGGGACCAGTGGCGGCCTTAGGGGGTGTCGAACAGGGCAATCGCCCGGGGCCTCGCGCTTACAGGGGCCTCACGCAACAACCCAAGCAAATTTAAAAAAATATAGATTTTAAATTACATTTTTACTTGTTAATTATATTTTCACTTTGTTTTCAATATTATAAAACTTAAATTTTATCTATTTGTACAACTTTAGTATTTTTCATAAAACATGACAAATCCCTAAACCAAACAACCAGATCTACTTTCGTATCTCATACTTTTCACGAAGTCAAAGGGTCTCGCAAAGACCTGCCGCCCGGGGCCTCGCAATGGGTAAGGCCGCCGCTGCTCGGGACCATTGAAATAAAAAAAAATCAATAGAGAAGATGGCTGGGTTACCATCAAGCTGCAGGAACAAGACAGACAACAAGACTGCAGGACACCACGAGCACCTTTAAAAGCTAATAGGTATTAATTTAGCATCATGCCTTCCCGCCGGCTCTTTCTCAATGTGGACGTGTTCCTTTTGAATCCCGCGAATTTGTTAGGCTTAAATTGATAAATTGTTATAACAATTACTATAAATTTAGTTTTTAATAATTATCATAAACAATATAATGTTTTCATATAGAATGATTTTTCTCTTTCTCTCAAAATTTTATAACTAATTTCTGTATCAGGTGGATAATTATAAATGTATGTAATAACGATGACTTGTTGGACGTGTGACATCTTAGTCCACCCTCTTAGTCCATGAGCTCTGTACAGTGTTTGAAACGTCGGGCAATCAAAAATAAAATAACACAAACGCGATAAAAGCCGTAAAATCGTTTTATTTACAATTGATTAATTAACTTAGTATAAATACAATTTTATTGTAATTTATAATTTTAAGAATAGGTATATGCCTAGAAACATATATCTATCTATACAAATAAATAAAATTGGAGTGTCTGTTTGTAATGTCAAAGAATAGGCTTCTTTCATGCTCACACGGTTATTTGCACGACACCTATGCCTAAAATACAGATTAACCCTTAAATTGGCAACATATTTTTTTTGTAAAATGTGTTTCTATTTAATTTTTCCAGTTTAATTATTGTCCTAGGGAGTCAAAACAAATAAAAAAAAAATATTTGCAATTACAGTTTTCGCGAAAACCTATGTACTACGGGTATGACGTTGCCAAATATTACAGAAAATACTTACGCTCTTTTATGTACTACCGGCATGACATTGCCATGTTATGAATAAAACAAGTTTGTCCCAGTTTTTTTTTATTATTTAAATTTAATCGTTTATTATAATTATAAATCATTTATTTTTCCGTATGGTGACGGCTAAGGATGCAATGTATCATTACCCCTTACTTTACCCATCGGTATCGTAAAAGGCGATAAATAACAGACAAATGTATAATAACATCATCCTGTGAGCGCCGACCCGCTTACCAAGCGTGGCGATTGTGGTATTACCCCCTATTTAGGGTAGCTTACGTCCAACAATGGAAGTCTGTGGGTTGATGGATGCTGGAATCATTTATTTAGTATGAAATACTAAGAAACGGTTTCATTTATTGTCACCAGTGGTGAAACACAAATGCGTATTGCACTTTACGCGATAGTCTTTGGATATACCAGCTTTGTAAAATCTGTTCAAACAAATAAAACTTGTTGCATCAAAAGAAATAAAACATGCTGTACATACAACAAAACACATCATATTCATAATAAAATAAACAAAAAAGGCGCGGGTGCATCTTATAACGCTATTGGCAATGTACTACGGGTATGACGCAGTCTATTTGAATTGCTTTATCCACTAACGGGCAACGGGATACCCGTAGCACACACATATCAAAGCTCATAAAATAGCTGTTACGCGATTTAGTTAAACAAATACTACTCAAAGGTATTGTTTATGAGTTATCAAATGTATACAAAGCCTATCACCACCAATCTCGCACAGAAATATCAGTAAATCAATGAATAAACTTACCCGTGACGCAAACGCATCCGGCCGGTTCGCAATCATCTTGACAATTAGCACAGATGAGTGAAATTTTGCTATATGCTGTATTATTTCAATCAAAAGTAATCTTACCAACTTATTTATGTACGTGAATAAGTACCAGTAGTAGTAGAATAAGTTCTACCATTTGGTAGAACTGCCTATTAATTAAGTCACTAGAATTTTTCAAACCAACTGTCCTACCCGTATCACATTACCAATTTAAGGGTTAAAACATTTTTGTCTGTCTGTCTATCTGTCTGTCTGTCTGTTTGTTCCGAGTAATCTTCAAAACGGCTCGACCGATTTCAAAAATTCTTTCACCAATGGAAAGCTATAATATCAGGGAGTAAACTAGTCTATATTTTATCCCGGTATTCCCACGGGAACAGGAATCACACGGCTAAAACGACTAAAACCGAAGCGAAGCGAGGGCGGGTTGCTAGTATATATATATATATATATATATATATATATATATATATATATATATATATATATATATATATATATATATATATATATATATTATATTTACCCACGTAGTTCCTGTTCACGTGGGAATACCGGGATAAAATATAACCTAGTTTACGCTCTGATATTATAGCTTTCCATTGGCGAAAGAATTTTTGAAATCGGTCCAGCCGTTTTGAAGATTACTCGGAACAAACAGACAGACAGACAGACAAAAATTTTTTAATCTGTATTTTAGGCATAGGTGTCGTGCAAATAACCGTGTGAGCATGAAAGAAGCCTATTATTTTGACATTACAAACAGACACTCCAATTTTATTTATTGGTATAGATATATATACATATATTGTATTTTCTTGCCGGTTCGCATCACCAGTTTCATTAATTTAAAAATAATTAACGAGATTTCAAAATGGAAGAAGAAATAATTTAAATGTTAACTTAAATATGTTTCGTTTAAATTCTAGACTTATAATTGTTAAAACATCGCATTGTGTCTTCAATTATTCACAGAAATACATTATCGAGAAGGCTAACAAATCTAACAATAGCTTCAGGGATACGATTACATTTTGAGAATAACGCCATCTAGTTATTAAAAATAAACATGGGAGGTTGGGATAAAAATAATTTAAAATGTACACGACTCTCATTTTTATAGTGAACTATCTGCAAGCGAGTAGCGACTGTCCTCTACATATTTAATGTTTAAATATTAAATAATAGTTGATGTCGTGACGGACTAAAAATGCAATCATCACGATGTTTTCTTTACCCTTGGGTGAACGTAAACGACCACCGAAGCAAATAGGTAAAGACACTGTTAGAGAAGGAGAACTCGAAATAAAACTGTATAGCGCACCACACGTCTGGCGTGGCGTGGTGTAGGTAGTACGGAGGTCAATATACCGTCCTATAGTGATGGAGGGTCCACTCGAACAGTCCGACATGTAATTAACTAATAAGAGAGTATGTGATTAGATTTAACTTATTGTTAGTGCACGTGCAGGTGTATATTTGCGTCAGACGACGTGAGACGGTCTGACTAAACTCAAAATATAAATTAAAGACATGTTGACGAACATATTGATTGATACACGATATTGGTCGGTGCTCTAAAGCTTTAATACTAAACGTTGTTCTCGTGCGAGCCCGCCGCGGCGCTAGTCACTAGCGAGCGCGAGACGATACCTGACCGGTACGCGCTACACATGTACACACAGGTGTGGTGTTGTTACAATACTTGGCGCCCCGCATGACGCGGTGACGTCACAGCGCGCTCGTCTACTAGCGCCGCCTGTGGGGCGAGTGCCGCACTACTCAGTGAGGGCCGCGCGCTCGCAGTACCGCCGCGCGACACCAGGCAGCGCTGCACCCCCTAGCGCGGCGTACATATAGTTCATAAGCGCAACGGTGCGACGCGCCACGGTCTCGGGTTCGTGCGCGCGACAATATCACTTCATCATCATCATCAGGGTAATTGACCTACTATACCATGCTGGTCAGACGTGTTGGTATAGGGTTTTATTTCGAGTTTTCCTTCTCTTGCATACATGTTATATGCGTCTTATATCCCTTAGTCGTCTCGTACAATCACCCACAGATAAGATAGGGGGTGGTGAATTGTATCCTTACTCCGTCACCACACGGACTAATATCACTTATATACAGTTAATCGCTTATAAAATGTTATTTCTAAGATAATTCCTTAAAACTTACACGTGATTAGTGTTGCCCAAATGCAAGACCAAGACGAGACTTGGACCAGTCTTGGTTTTGGTCTTGCAACAGTACACCTGGTCTCGTCTTGGTATTGCACACTCGAGTCTTGGTCTTGGTCTTGGTATTGCAGCAAGAGTCTCGCAAAGTCTTGCAATTCTTGCAGTTGGAATAAGGTAACAGTCATTTATCATGGCAATAAAAAATCCAACTAAATTAATCAAATATCATCCTATCCTATCTATCCATCTGCTAGCCTATAGTCCACTATTGAATTTACCATCTTTACCACTGGGGAAAATTACTCTCCTTATCCCCTGGTGTTACATTAGACAGAGTTACTACTCCTATGACAAAGGAAGGAATTTCGACCCTGTTTTCTTAAGACGTCACCACACGAGGCAGTTGGTACAATAAATTTTATGTCACTTAACATTCCTCCTTTCCAACAAAAAAGATATTTTCAATTTGATTGGCAAGCGACGGAGTTATTGACCACTGACGACAAGTCACCCTGCTCTGGTGGTCGGCCCAACAACGAGGCGACGTGGGTACGGGTGGGTTATGGACCAGCGCGCCGTCCTTTCATCGCCCCGGATGGAATGGACCGCCCGTGTGCTTACCATAGCCCACCCATAAAAAAAAAATAATGGCTTCCTAACACCATTGCCTCGGTCCGATTTGATACGACATCCACGGGTAAGAGAGTGGTGAATTGTATTCGTACTCTGTCCCTACACGTACAATTATGTAGATTAATTGTAGGCACATTTCTATGTCCAACAGTGAACGTCATTGGGCTAATGAATAAACGGATATATAAATATGTATAATGGGCAAGAGCACTCTCGTGATTACGGTATTTTTGTCCTTAAGCCTTTCCGAAGAGTAATTCTGAAAAGCCAACACCAACTTTGGGAATCGATTGGCCATTAGATGGATATCTCAAGACTGATTTGACTTGCCGTGTAGTGACGGAGTAAGAATACAATTCATCACCCCCTATTTTACCCGCGAGTGCGAACCTACGACTAAGGGCTGTAATATATAACATCGGTGCAAGAGAAGGAAAACTTGACATGAAATCCTGTAACAACACGGCCGATCACCGTGGCGATTCCCCTCCGGCCACGGCCGATTTCCCTCCTGTTATGTAGAAGACACGAGCTCTACCGTATATAAGCTGAAATGGTGATTTGAATTAAATGCAAGACCGCAAGACTCTTCCAGGCTCAGTCTTGGTCTTGCTCAAGTCTTGCAGGGCCAGTCTTGGTCTTGGTCTTGCAAAAATTAAGCGGTCTTGGTCTTGCTCTCGGTCTCGCATTTCTCGCAAGACCAAGACCCCAAGACCGCAAGACCAAGACTTTTTTGGGCAACAGTACACGTGATTATGTCATCAATTAACTACATATATTTGTGTGCGTGTCTGTTTATTTGAGCATTTATTTCATTTGCACGATGCCACTTGGCAGTATCACTACATATTATAAAACAAAGTCGTTTTCTCTGTCCTCATGTCCCTATGTATGCTTAAATCTATAAAACTACGCAACGGATTTTGATGTGGTTTTTTTTAATAGATAGAATGATTCAAGAGGAAGGTTTATATGTATAATAACATTCACTAAATAGTGCAGAAATACTGTTATTTTTGAGGTTTCTAATGTGATGTCGTAAATAATTACATTTTTTTCGCTTACATTGCAAACGCAGGCTGAACCCTAAGAGATTTATCAAAATAATGTACTAAGTATTGTACACATTGAAAAGGTCTACAGAAAACTCCGCGATGGTATATGTCTATCTCTTATGGATATCCCACAATAACATTTTTTTTGTTATTTACTTTTTACGACCAATAATGGCTAATTTTCGAAGCGATTTTAACCAATACAGCATTAATTCTTATCCAATTAAATACCTGAAATACATTGTTGATTTAATATAGATCTCTTTACAGCATTGATTGATTTAAATGAATATTTTCGAAGATATTACAGATTTAAAAATTGCGGGACGTAGCGTTTGCGTTTGCGAGGAAAATAACAATCTATACCAATAAATAAAATTAGATTGTCTGTTTGTAATGTCAAAATAATAGGCTTTTTTCATGCTCACATGGTTATTTGCATGACACCAATGCCTAAAATACAGATTAAAAAATTTTTGTCTGTTTGTCTGTTTGTTCCAGGTAATCTTCAAAACGGCTGTACCGATTTCAAAAATTCTTTCACCAATGGAAAGCTATAATATCAAGGAGTAAACTAGGCTATATTTTGTCCCGGTATTCTCACGGGAACGGGAATTACGCGGATAAAACCACTAAAACCGAAGCGAAGCGAGGGCGGGTTGCTAGTACAATATATAATAATACATGTATGTGTTAAGTGAATATATACATGTCTTTAACATTTTACTACTGGCGATACATCAACAATTATCCGAAGGATCGATGCGGGGTTTAATTCTCGTAACGTCATCTATTACTACCGCTTCGTGTGCGGTGGTGTGACGTGCTCCCGCGCGCCGCACCGCTACGTATTAGTTGTGCGAAGTACACATAGGTAGGTACTGTTAATACATGGGTAGGTACTGTTAATACATGGGTAGGTACTGTTAATACATGGGTAGGTACTGTTAATCAACACGACTATATTGAACACTTATGTTTCAATTATAATTTGTTCGTGCGGTCGCGTGTGTCTCCTCCGCCCGGCGCGAGATGGCGCCGCTAGGTGTAACGCCGCGTCGCGCGATGCAGCGCTGCGGCATTCAGTGGGCGCGCTCGCCGCGGGCCGGACGTGCGCGTGTCTGAGCGGGCTGCACTCGCGGCCCCTCCGTCCGTCCGTCCGTCTGTGTGTGTCACTCTGTGCGAGTGTGTCTGTGTGTGTGTGTGTGTGACGCGGCGCCAGTATCGCCACCGCCGCGGCGCGCAGTACTCGACCATGAGCGACCGGGAGCGATCGTCGCCGTCGCCGACAGACACGCCGCTAAAGACATACATCGGGCGGCACGACGACGACTATCCACTCATCAACGGCAACGGTGAGTCCCGGCCCCGGCCCCGGCCCCGGCCACGATCAATACCGGCGGCAACTCGCAACATGTACACCGGCGCCGGACCGCTTCCGCCCTGCGGCCCTACGCGTGCCGCCCGACACAGACGCGACCAACAACACACGACCTACTCATACACATATATAATATATATATATAATATATTAATAGACGAATTGTCCTCGTGCACGTTCAGTTATTTGTGACGCACCGGTGGTGTCCGCGCGTGCCCCGCAGGGAACAATCAGCTCCCTTTCACTGAGCGGTGTGACACTCGCACCGACTGGGGCACGACGGGCAATGAAGGCATTCAGCGCTATCGAGCCTGTCCGCACCGCACCGCACCGCACCGCACCGGACCGGACCGGACCGGACCGGACCGGACCAGACCACACCGCACCGGTACTCTGTGCACCTTGTGACTAGAGCCTGTCAGTTCCGGTACCGGTCGGTGTGACGGTGACGCTAGTGCACTCGCGCGAGCAAGTTATGTGTGACATCGCCGATAAATACAATTAATTAATTCAACCAAAAATTCTATATTTTATCCCCTTATAGAGTAATATATCCTCCGAGTGGTTGAATCTCAGAATTTCTTAAAAATCCCAGCATCAAAACAGCGGGAGGCAAATCTAGTACTTGTTTGTGTTAATTCAATAAGACATCTGCTAAGATTAACATTGCAATATTTATTCCCCTATTTTATATGTCTAGAGGATGAAAATTTACAAATTGTGAAGAACGTGTTCATTTATTTTCACCGACGAGCTTCCATAAATATGTCCTCCGTGTGGTGACGGAATAAAATACAATTCATGTGCGTATAATATAATACCTATGTAAGAGGAGATAAACTCTTAATAAAACCAACACTTTTGCCAGTGATGTAGTGGGTCAATTCTGCTCCCTTTGTGGGGGAGGCACAAACCCAGCTGTGGGACGTATATGAGCTGGGACGTTGATTATAATGATGATAAATATTGTTCTCATGCAAACTCAGTGTGTCTCACCGCGTTCAAGTTTATGCTGAACTTGGTAAATATATACGAGAGTGCTACTTGGAAGGTTTACAAAAAAAAAACTTAATCACGTTGATGTTTGTTAATATTATTTATTACTACTTAATTACTTAATGAACTAGTCGCTGTTTCTCTAAACTAAGCTGTCAGCGGATTAATTTCCATACGTTCTATAGAAAAATATTTGTTGCTGGAACTTTCGAGTGGCGGTGCGTTCCGGTCCGGTGTTGGTTTGTTGGATTAATTTATTTTTTAATTGTGTTAAAATTGATAATATATTAGTGTTTATGCGTTATAAATGATTTGAATTGATTTATTGTATAGTGTTTATCTGGTGTAGTGTCGTCACTCATTGGTACCACCAATACCTCGCAATCTGCTGGTCGCCGTCTAATAAACTCATTTGCAAAAAAAACGGGCGGTTTTGATTTTCATTCATATTTAAAAAGATACAATACCAAAAAGGTTTCAATCGTTTGTACACGTTACTGGCCGGTTTTAAAAATGCTGTGGTATTTAAAAAAGTACGTTCTAAATTCAATTTTTCATTTGATGTTCATTTTTACAGAAAACCCCTTTTTATCCTACATTTTTGGCGCGAAGTTCCAGAAGTTAACATCGACTTTCATAACTTTTATTCAATTTTTATCGATTAATTTCATATCCTTGACTGTCAAAGCTTTATTTAATGCTGTTTGGCTGTATCAAAAATGGTAGATAAAGTGGTAAAAGCTACCAAAATTATCGCGCTGCTTGAAGAGGGTTGCAGCCAATGTTTCGTGGCTAGGAGGCTAAATGTTAGTCGCTCGACAGTCCAAAGGACCTGGCAGCGATATCAGGAGACTGGTTCCGTCGAGAGAAGGCCTGGTTCTGGAAGAAAACCATGTACCCAACCACGGGATGATCGTTTTCTTGTGAGTCGCGCATTGAGAAATCGCAAATCTTCGTATGTGGATCTTAAGAACAACCTCCAAGAAGTAAGAAATGTGCATATTAGTCTATGGACGGTCAGGAGGAGGCTTCTCGCTGCCAATATACGCAGTCACCGCCCGGCCCGCGGCCCCAAATTACTCCGTGAGCACAGAGTTCACAGGCTTAGGTTCGCTAGAAATTGTGAATCATGGACTCAAGACGATTGGAATAGGGTTTTGTTCTCTGATGAAGCCAGGATATCTCTGTTCGGTGAAGATCGACGTCGGCGAGTGCTAAGAAGACAAGGAGAACGCTTTGCAGAGGCATGTTTCGAAGAAATCACACCTTATGGTGGGGGCTCTGTTATGTTTTGGGCAGGAATAAATTCAATGGATCGTACAGAGTTAGTCTTCATTGAAAACGGCTCACTGACTGGGCATCGATACATAACGGAAGTTCTAATTTCTCATGCACAACCCGCATTGGCCGCTCTAGGTGAAGACTCGATTTTTATGGACGACAATGCTCGCGCCCACCGATCCCGCGATGTTAATGCGTATGTGCAAGAGGTCGGCATTCGTCGTTTGGATTGGCCAGCTCGAAGTCCCGACCTCAATCCCATAGAGCATGTCTGGGACGTTCTGAAACGGCGTGTGAGATCAGTACACCCGGCTCCGCAGACCATCAGAGAGCTGAAGAATGTGATTACTGCGGAGTGGGAACGTATTCCGCAAGCAAGTATCCGGGATATACTCGCTAGCATGCCCAGACGAATTCAAGCTGTGATTTTAGCTAGAGGGGGTCACACTCGATACTAAACATTTATCTGCTTTTACTTTATTAAAGAAAAACAAACAAAAAAACTTTTTTATTTTTACTTCATGAGCATATGCACTACTAGCGAATATACACTACTAGCGAGGTTTAGCATTATTTCCCATAAATTGTATCTAAATTTTATGAAATACTGATGAAAACGATTATTTTCTTATTAATTTAGCAAATTGTGTGGATAAAACTACCTATAATTATCAAACAAAGAAATATTAACATTTGAAATGGTTCATTGCTTAGGTGCCCGTTTTTTTTGCAAATGAGTGTATAAACGACTCACTTGACATACAATAACAATACTTTAATCTTCTAGAACAATTGTAGCGGAAGGACCCGTCCCCTGCTATATTTAAGGCTATTACATTTTTCTTTGACTTGTGAATGAAAGAGGTCTATTCTGCTGTTTTCATGTTCATAACAGTATATTAAGCTTGCATCAGTTGTGACCATGTTACTATGTCACTAGACTGAGCTATTTGATCTTACTGAATCTGTTAATACGTCACACTTGTATGAGTGTGCAACACTAGTCGCAGTGCAGTGCAGTGCAGTGCGGTGCAGTGTTGTGTGCAGCAGTCGCGGTGATGGGACACCTCCGCCTGCCCTCCTCGCGTATCACCAGTGCGTTCACTTTGAACACGTTTAAATTAATCGCGATGTGGTTACCTCGTGTAATGTTATCTCGTAATATTGTTCTTGCGTATGACCAGGGTTGCCACCTTTTTTTAGTGTAAATAACGTTACATTGGTTAATAAACTTAGAAAAAAAATGCGCTTGTAACACCGTACACGGGATAGAAGTGAAACTTCTTGAAAAATATAAAATAAGAGATTTAATGTGAAAAATAGGGATCTCTCTATATTGGATTGCTAGTAAAAAATAAAAGTAAAAAGAACTTTTTATAAACAAGCTTTTATTTAAATGCTCTAAAAAGAAAAAGAATAAACTTTAACTTTAAAACTTTTACTATCAACTGATAATGTGACTACACAATTTACATGATAACAAACAGCTTGCAGCGCGATTTAACAACTCGTATTTATTATAGTTAAAACTAGCAACCCGCCCTCGCTTCGCTTCGGTTATAGGTTCTAGTCGTTTTACCCGCGTAGTTCCCGTTCCCGTGGGAATACGGGGATAAAATATAGCCTAGTTTACGCCCTGATATTATAGCTTTCCATTGGTGAAAGAATTTTTGAAATCGGTCGAGCCGTTTTGAAGATTACCCGGAACAAACAGACAGACAAAAATTTGTTAATTGCTATTTTAGGCATAGGTGTCGTGCAAATAACCGTGTGAGCATGAAAAAAATTTTGACATTACAAACAGACACTCCAATTTTATTTATTGGTATAGATGAATCACATGAAGTTATTGAATTAACTTGATTATCTACGCAAGAAAAGCTCTCTTATGGTTAAAGTTTACTTTTCTTTTTAGCGCACTTATATAGTTCAAACTAAGTAAATACAAATACAGTAAAACCCGTTTAAGACGATTTCGCAGGGACCCGACCAAAAACGCGTCTTAGGCGGGAAAGCGTATTATGCGGGCAAGGGAAAAAACCTGCCATTACTATTTATTATATTCTATTACTATATTGAATACCTACGTATTGAATTTAACATTTAAAAATTACCTAAATAAAATGGTGTTTATATTCTTTATTTAATAGACTTACTACTAGATACATTTTTAAATATTAAATAATTAAAAATATAAAAAAAATTGTTTATTATTAATACTTACTTAAAGTAATCACTTATTTTCGTTTTTGAAAAAGATTTTGAGGCATTAGCAATTACAAGATTTTCAACGTAATTTAATTTTCGCAGTGCGTCTTCGCTTTGATTCAAAGAAGTTACATAGCGTCTTTAATCATTAACTGCTGATAATGCCTGGGCGTGTGACAAAATCGGAGTTGACTCATCTTCTTCTTGGTCATTATCACTTAGGGTCGCTCGACAGTCGCTGGCCGCTGCCGCAAGGGGTAATATGTGTATTTGAGTGGCGCGTGTTGGCGTATTAAACGGGATGACGATTGTATTAAGCGTTAAGAAATGTATGAAAACATGTCTCAAGTTGCTGGGACTGACGCAAAATGGCGTATTATGCGGGAAATCGTATTAAACGGGTTCTACTGTACCTACTTAAATCGCGCGACAAGCTTTTATAACATATACATTGTCTAATGGGGTTATCAGTTCATAGTTGATAGTTTTAAAGTAAGCTTTTGTCTTTTTAGAGCATTTAAATAAAAGCTTGTTTTTTAAAAGTTTTTAAAGTGAAACTTCTTTAGAATCGTTGTGATTTCAAACTCGATGAAATGAAAAAGCGAGTCCATAGAGACACAAACACGTAAATGTATAGGATTCAGCCGACGAGAGGATGAGATAGAGGATGAAGGACGAAGGATAAGAGATAAAGGCCTTTCACTTCTGATATGCTTACTTTGTACACGCTCTTTTTTTACTTTTTGAAGTTATACTTCTTTAGGCGCGTTATGAAAAAATGATGAGAGTGAAATTTTAAGATGCGCGCGCATCTGTGACACAAAATTAACAGTATGAAGCTGTCTGCTTAACCTTAAATTCAATTTTTGAATTTATTATTAAATTTATTGAAGTTATACTTCTTTAGGCGCGTTATGAAAAAATGATGAGAGTGAAATTTTAAGATGCGCGCGCATCTGTGACACAAAATTAACAGTATGAAGCTGTCTGCTTAACCGCTCATTGAGTGAAATTTTAAGATGCGCGCGCATCTGTGACACAAAATTAACAGTATTTTGTTGATTATCCTTTTCCAATCTTTCTATTATTTTATTGTAATTAATTATTTGCATGCAATTAAAAACTATTTTTTAATGATGCCAAAGAAGTATAACTTCTCACGCGCGTACATAAGTACACGCATTTTTTTTTTAATATTAAATAATCAATAATAAACATTTAAAATTAAGAATCTTATAATATTTAGTACAAATTATGTCTTATATATTTATTATTCTCTAAATTTTGTTTTTAATAATTATATATATATATATATATATATATATATATATAATAATTATATATTATATAAATTTATATTAAATATATTATTATATAAATATATTAATTTTCAATTTTTAATATTAATTATTGATATCTAAGATCAATCTAAGATTCTTTTAGTTTAAATTTGATGACTATTAAACTGAACTTTGTTGATTATCCTTTTCCAATCCTTCTATTATTTTATTGTAATTAATTATTTGCATGCAATTTACAATTTTTTTTTAATGATGCCAAAGAATTATAACTTCTCACGCGCGTACATAAGTACACGCACCCATTTTTTTTTTATTTTTTTTTTACTTTTTAGTTATCGTTGTACACATTCCTCAGTCGGTACAGCTCAATTCAATTTAAAGCTTACCTGTGCCTTACGAAACACAGGTCCGAGTTTGATTTTGAAGTTATCCTTCTTCTAAACAGGTTGTAAACCAATGTTATCGACGCCTATCTCACCAAATGACACAAGTCAAAGTTAACTCTGTACTTGAGTGAGTCGTCTCTGTCACGTAACGAAATAGACTTAAACGTCTTTGAAATTTCACTCGCTATTCTTGTCTATTATCGATTATCGAATCGCCGCCTAAGAAGTTTCACATCAAAAGTATTTTGTGTCAAACTAAAGTACGATTTACTTTACTTCATAATTTGGGTCAAAAACATAATTTTAGTAACTTTCTTCGCATAATTATCACAAATAAACATCTGCACAGCAACTTTGCCCTATTCATTTAAGTGAAACTAAATAAGTGATTAATTTGTATTGTACGCCAGAAGCAAGAAATAAAGTTTAGTAAGCAAAGTATAAAGTACCATTAATGGATGGAAATAACGTACAATGCTTTATAATAAAGTACGGGTGCCAACCCTATGTATGACAGCAACTAAACTCGTGATAAATCATTTCAAGGTTTTTTTTTAATCAATATCATTTCGATGCGCGACAAATATTTTTTAAATAACCGCCAATTTGTAAAAGCAAATAATATGTATATAAAATATATACTCTATGCTCTTAATTAAAAATTTAAATGCACTTATTAAAAGCTGCTTTGTTTGTTGGTCTTGTGTCTACAGCTGCGAGCCGGTCCGTCCTGTCAACTACCACACTCAACTGATAATAGATGTCTGAGTAGTAGCAATTTGCACCTCATTTAGTGAGCGAGAGACACCGCTGCCTAACTTTCTAAGGGTGTTTGGATGTGGCGGGCTTTGGTGATACTAAACACGAACAGAAACAAAAAAATATTAATGTATAGTGTGATCTGATGGACACTCTTCTACCTTACGAAGCGATTTAACGTAATTGCTCCCAGAGAGATGACGCACTTCCGCTGAAACAGCGCACATAGCCGCGACATATTAGATATAGTACTAATATAGATTAACTTCCAGCTAATGTCACTAGAAGTGCTACACCAGTTTGATACCAACCACAACTCGTTGTTACTAGAATTAACAACGAGATAACCGGTAGCTTCGGGATTTGAACAATGCTCTATAGAAACGATCACAGAACGGAGTAGATGGATGACTGAACCTGCGATGGCGGCCACTGTTCATCTAGACCTGATCACGGCAAACATCAAACCTCCCGGAGGACACAATGACGTCAATCGACTGTCTCACTAGTCACGTACGTAACTAATGATGAGTTGCGGCAGGTACGCCGCTGATGAAACTAAAGAATGCAGCGATACGTGCCTGTGACCACTTCTACTGTGAGACATACCGCATGTGTGCGCACTCCCTACACAAGAGCAGTAGCGGCATTTTGCGATGGGAGATGTGACGACTAGAGTACTGACCCTAGGCGACCTACAACTGATCTGTAAAGAAAGACATAGTTTCTACTATGCACTCTCTGAGGAGATCCAATCTCCTCACCACGTTTGAGGATGGAGAGCAAAGCGAATACCTGGCTGACGGCCAAGGGCGACATTGTACGGCACATTCTGCATACCCTGATGCTGCATAGTATGTCTACATCGTGGTGTGACGAGCCTCTTATACAACCATTGCTAAAATCAGACAGGTTGAGACGATGAGCACAGCTAACGTATCTCAGCAGTAAACACGTGTAAGGTATTTAAGATTGTAGAGGTACTACGCTCAAGGCAAGCTTCGCACTAGCCATAGCAGAGAGTACTTTAACTCTATCCCGAATCCCTATTAGTCCTTCTAAATTGCATACTCTGAATGGCGTTATTTGAAATCTAATTAATACTTGGATTTCCTCACTATCTTGTAGTGATCTTAAAACACCTAACGCCACAGAATAAAAGCGACTCTATCTTCCCCGCACTCTATCTGCGCCGCGCGGTGTACGACAAGGTTCAGTGTTCTCTTTTCTTCTATTCCTCCTATACAACAATTCGATACTCGCGTCCAATCACAAATTAGATGTCTTAATAAGCGAATATTGCCCTTCTGCCTCGCCGTCCTGGTGTCGCACTGCGTCGCATCATACTAAATGAAATAACGTGAGAACTCTTCCATAGGCATTAGCCACGCCGTGATCTCCGTGATCGAGATCTACTCCAGAACGTGTCATGTTTAACAGATAATGCGTTACCCTAAATCCTCCACTGAAATTTACTCAATTTTTTATTTTAATAAACTTAAGTATCAAAAATAAAATATCTAGGCTCCATGGTACCCTCGGTACCCTATCGGCTCAGCTCAACTCAGTTCGACTACACAGTCTATTCAGTCCAATAAGTAAGCTGTTGTTACAGGGCGAAGTCTTGTTTTATAATGATTGTTATGCGAGCCATCAATGATAGTAAACTTGTGTTGTATACGTAACTAATATGTTGGGTCACAGGCAGTCACATTAAATATTATTATAATAATGGTGTGCTTGTCAGCCTCAGCGACTAAACACATGCGATATAAATAGGTGCCAAGTTCTGTATATTATTCTGAAACTTATTTATAGGAAAAACTTATAATATTCTTACGAAAATTGTTTGCTATACACTAATAGGACTTTTTATATTATAATCTTGAAGTTATTTATATCCTTACTAATATTATAAATGCGAATGTAACTCTGTCTGTCTGTCTGTCTGTCTGTCTGTCTGTCTGTTACGCTTTCACGTCTAAACCACTGAACCGATTTTGATGAAATTTGGTACAAAGATGGACTAAAGCTTGAGAAAGGACATAGGCTACATTTTATCGCGAAAAAATGGGTATAAGGGGTTGAAATAGGGGATGACATTTTGTATGGAAATTTGTCATTTTCGATGATAGAATCATGAATCTTTGTATTAAGGCACTTGATAATATATATATAAATATTTGTTCGAGCGCTTTGGAAATTTCATTTATATGGGGATGAAATTCAACCCCTAAAAGACAAAAAAGCATAAAGCCGAAACCACTGGGCCTAGAAACGTAATTTTTTTTTTACACCGTAGAATTTCTTAGGATAAACGAGCTCTAGCAAAAAAATCGCGAAAAAATGGATATAAGGGGTTGAAATAGGGGATGACATTTAGTATGCAAATGTATCATTTTCGATGATATAACCATGAATCTTTGTATTAAGGCACTTGATAATATATAAATAAATATTTATTCTAGCATTTTGGAAATTTCATTTATATGGGGATGAAATTTAACCCCTAAAAGACAAAAAAGCATAAAGCCGAAACCACTGGGCCTAGAAACGTAATTTTTTTTTACACCGTTGTATTTCTTGGGGTACACGAGCTCTAGCGAAGGGTTTTTGTAAAATCACCCCTTAAGGGGGTGATAATCGTATAGCCGAAACTATTGGGGCTAGGAACGTAAAACTATGTATTTCTCTGTATTGTGCGATTCTCTTTCTTTTGTTGTAAATGAGCTCTAAGAAATTAGTTTTTGAAATTCAATCTCTAAGGGGGTGAAAATGTATATCCTAAATCATTAGGCCTAGAAACTAGGGATGTGAAAAATAATCGATTTTTATAATAATCGATTATTAATCGATTTTTTTAATAATCGATTTTTACAATCGATTATCAAAATAATAGAAAATCGATTATTTTTATAATAAAATCGATTTTCCTAAAAAAAGAAGGTCATCACAATACTGCGTGCAGTATTTCATACTATATTAGAAGATGAAGCTCACATTTCCTAAAAAAAGTCATCATAATCCTGTTGGGAAAAATCGATTATTTTATAATCGATTATTTATTTTTAATTAATCGATTATTTTATAATCGATTTATTTTGAAGAACAAAAAATCTATTATTTAAAAAATCGATTATTTTCCCTCCAAGTCACATCCCTACTAGAAACGTGAAATTTTGTACAAAGTTCTCTCTTGGGGAAAGTGCTCACTAAAAAAGAGTTTTTGTAATTTTACCCCTAAGGAGGTGAAAAGCGTAAAACCGATATCACTGAGCCTAGGAACGATCATTTTAGTACACGATCGGCTTTCTTGAGTTACCCCATTATTTTTTCTTAATGCGCGCTTATCGAGATTACTTTGGATCGACGCAATATGTATTCGGTCCTCTTCCATCGTAGATATATTGCAAAGGTTTTTTAGCAACATTTTATGACCAGCTGCCTGCCAGACGACATAGCTGGCTAGATGGCATCACCAATTGGTCCAGGTCAATGTAAATCTTTGTCTTAGTAGTATTTTGCGACACCCACAAACAATGAAAGTGTTATAATATTCCTAGCCGCTACCAGACAGTAAGTTAAAATCAAGATATTAATCCAATTTTCTATCTCTAGAAATAAACAAATTTGAAGCGTCTATTTGTTGTCAAAATAATAGGTTTTATTTCTGCACACACAATTATTTGCACGATACCTATGTCTAAAAAACCGGCCAAGTGCGAGTCGGGGTCACGCACGAAGGGTTCCGTACCATTATCTATAAAAAAGGGGAAAATTGCGTTTGTTGTATAGGAGCCCCCTTAAATATTTATTTTATTTTGTTTTTAATATTTATTGTTATAGCGGCAACAGAAATGCATAATTTATAAAAAAATTCAACTGTCTAGCTATTACGGTCCTTGAGATACAGCTTGGTGACAGACAGACGGACAGACAGACAGCGGAGTTTTAGTAATAGGGTCCCGTTTTTACCCTTTGGGTACGAAACCCTAAAAACAGCTCAATTTTTTTTTGTCTGTCTATTCGATATGGGTAATCTTCAAAACGGCTGGACCAATACTGATAATACTTTACCACCAGGTCTACCAAGCCTTACATAAGGAATAACTTAGGCTATATTTTATCCAAGGCTATATTTTATCCCGGTGTGGCTGGAGCAACTGTGAGAATTTAATCGATTTTAAAATTATTTCACTAACGGAAAGCAAATTTTAAGCGAGTAACATATTTAGGTTTTATTCCGTGTGGTGACGGAGTAAGAATACAATTCACCACCCCCTCTCTTAGCCGTGAGTGTCGTAAGAGACGACTCAGGGATATATTACGCATATGACATCTATGAAAGAGATGGAAAACTCGAAACAAAACCCCATACCAACCTGCCTGACCAGCATGGTATAGTAAGGTTAATTTCCCTCCTACTATGGAGGAGGCACGAGCCCAGCAGTGGGACGTATATGAGACGAAATGATGATGAACATATTTAGGCTATTTTTTTATCCCAATTCCTACGGGCCCGGGCACAATGCGGGTGAAATCGCGGACATTTAATGGGTATAAAAATTAATTTACGAATGAAAATCTACATTATCAGCGAACAACAAATAAAGGCTATTTTCATCCTGGTGTTTGCCCGGAACGAGAACTCTGCGAGAGAAACCGGGGGATGTTGACCAATCTTTAAAATTCTTTCAACAATAAGAAGCTACGTTATCAGCGAGTAACATAGGCAATTTTTATCTTGGATATTTGTATGGGATTTGTTAGTACAATTTTTTCACCTATGTAGACTTATAATATCAGCGAGTAACATAGGCAATTTTTATCTCGGCATTCGCATGGGAATAGGGTCTACGTGTTTGATCAATATTATTCTTTTTCACCAATGGAAACCTATCATGGATAATGTATTATCAGCGACTAAGGATGGCCATATTTATCATCGTCTTTCCACGTGAATTTGAACTACAAGGGTGGAAGTAATATTCAAATATAAAAATTTGTGAAGTTATTTGGACCTTTCTTACTCGATCACGCGTAAACTGTTGACTAGATTTGGATGAAAATTGACACACAGATAGAGTATTTCTTAAATTAAGAAATTTCATCATCATCATCATCGCAGCCCACATACTTCCCACTCTTGGACTCGGGCCTCCTCGATAATGGGAGGGAATTTGACCTACTATACCATGCTGGTCAGATATGTTGGTATAGGGTTTCATTTTTCGAGTTTTCCTTCTCTTGCATAGATGTTATGTGTATATATCCCATAGTCGTCTTATACGACATCCACGGGCAAGATAGGGAGTGGTGAATTGTATTCTTACTCCGTCACCACAATAACACAATAAAAAGAAATATGCAAGCCAACTTTTACGCGGGCGAAGCCGCGGGCAAAAGCTAGTATAGAATATACTTAAAATAGATACATTGACGCTTCTACGACATAGCCCATTCTCTCGGCCTAAACAGCTACAAGCCATGTCTAATATTGAAATTGCCTCGTACGAGACACGTTTTCTACGAGTTTGATGATGATATCACGACACACTGTATACATACAAGCGCGTACACTGTGCACCAGGACATACACCGGACTGAGAGCCCTCAGCGCTCACACCTGGCCCGCGTCAAGCTGTCAAAGCCATCTGCGACTAACGGCTGTACGCTACACAAACAAAAAGTGACGGCTGCGTCCTCGCCTCGCCGTCCTAGAGTCGCACTGCCTCGCATCATACTTAAATGAAATAAAGTGAGAACCCTTCCATTGGCATTAGCCACAGCTAGACTCGACGATTGCGCCTCACGGGGGCTGCCTTTGGTCCTGGCTTGATTAGTTGTGAGTAGAAAGCCTTCTGCGCTCGCCACTAGCCCTGTGTAAATATGCAACAGATATTTGTATATATATATATATGGTCTTATAACCCATCGTGTTGAAACTGGGTCGGTATCGATTCCTCGACATCTGTGGTCGTCCCGGCGGGGTTACTCTTATGAGTACCATCCCCCATGAATGTGCTACGCCCTCACCACAACACAATGAGTGTTGGCGGGGTGAAGCTGTCTTGCCTAAAGTGGTGTCCGTGTCCCAGTTGCAGACACTGTCTGGCATGGTCCTCGCCATACTCGCCACGAGTGTTTGTGGCGAGCGTTTATTATAAGTAAAATGCATGTTATATGTGTTATTATATATTTACAGGTAAGCAAACGTTAAGTGGCAACCTGTTCGTGTATCAGAGAGGTGAGTTATAAATAATACCCACACACACACACGCACACACACACACACACACACACACACACGCACACACACATAATAATGTTCTGTAGGTACGTAGTGTAGTATATTAGTTATGCGTCTTACTTAGCACTCAGTTATACGTGCACGCTCACTGAGGATAGTCCCCAATCAAATACAATACTAAAGTTTTATAAATCTCTTGTAGGTAGCTAATGTAAGCCAAAATGTATTGAATAATTTAAAGCAATTCGTTTCGTTATGTTGGTCACCAACAGTTTGTGGGACAGTTTTAATTCATACTTCATTTGAAATGTATTCATCATCAGCTCAACTGATATACTGTCCACTGTAGGGTTCAAGCTTTCACCGCAATAGGAGGGTGACTGACCCACTGTATTATACTGGTCAGACGTATCATAGTGTTAGGTAGATGAAGGAAACTATAGTTTATTGTTAAATTCCGTTAAAAATATATAAATACAATTAAAAACTTTCCATGTGGTGAACGACTAAGAATTCACCACTTATCTTGTGCCTGGATGTCTTGATGGAGGACTAAGACATACAACACGCATGTACCATCAACGTACGAAAAGGTAAACTACATAAAACCCTAACCCAATCCGTCTGACCCCCGTGGGTCCGTGGGTTCGTGCCTAGTATGTTAATTTGCCTCCGATTGAAGAGGAGCCTTGAACGTACATAGGTTATACGACGAACGAGGACGAATAAATATGTAATGTGTGCTTCAAATTGATCAATTTCAATATACGTACATCAGGTACAAAGTCCTCGAGCTGATTTCCAAATAAATCTTGTGAGTGACGTCACGGATACATATAGGAACTACACGGCAACATACCTACTACACGCTGTAAATGAAGAAAATTAAAAAAATATTACGTGATTTATATATTATATAATATACTGGCAGACCCGGCCACGCGTTGCTGTGGCTAATGTTTTTGTTATATTACATTTTATTAAACTATTTAAGTGGTACTGTAGGAGAACACCTGTCATGGAGGTTGTCATATTTTTTTACAAATGGCATCTATGTAAAAAAGTAATTTAAAATCGTATATGACACGTTTGTAGGTTTGACGTAGCAGCGCCATCTATTAATTACTTACTCAATCCAGTCAACAGATATCGCCATCAGTTAAAATCGTTTGGAGTTAACAGATAATTGTGAATGTCAAATAATAGACAAATAATTTGCAATAAAATAATATTGCGACTATAAATTAAGATGTAAGCTATCCTATCCTTCAAGTTGGATCAAACTGCACACGGTGTGCAAATTTGGTTAAAATCGGTTAAATAGTATAGGAGTCCATCGCGGACAAACAACGTGACACGTAATTTATATATATATTAAGATTTTACAATCTCCTCACATACAACTTATATGTATCCATCTTATTAAGTAAAATGCTAAATGTAATCTGCACAAAAACTGTTTTATTAAATGAGTTAAGGTAACAATACATTCCCAGGTGCTTACCGGACATGGGGTCTTCGGTAAGTACCTGCACAAAATTGGAAGAGAAGAGGCCCCAGGATGTCATGAGTGTGGCGCGGCAATTGACGATGCGCGCCACACACTAGAAGTATGCCCCGCCTGGGGGCCTCAGCGCCACGTCCTGTCAACGGACATGGCAACAACAGACCTGTCGTTGCCGACCATCATCTCCAAGATGCTCGGCAGCGACAGCTGTTGGTCGTCGATGGCCTCCTTCTGTGAGGCTGTCATGACAAGGAAGGAGGCCGCGGAGCGGGCACGCGAGGCGCTTGCGTCCGCTGACTCGCTCCGCCGGCGACGACCAGGGAGGAGGAGACGCCGCTATGCGCTCCTCCACCCACCACTCTGAATGACGACAGGACGTGGCCAGACGGCCAAGCGTTGGGGTGTCGGGGATAGAATGTTATCAGACGATCTCTCCGGCACCCCGTAAAAGCGTGGAAGGGGCCGCTGTGGTTTTAGTGGGTATTTCGGTCACTTCTGTGGCCGGCGAGTCCCACACACACTCCCCTGTCTGTAACCGGCGGGGGAATAGTGCGCAAATGCATTTCCACAGCGTGAAAAAAAAAAAAAAAAAAAGGTAACAATACATTTCACTACCCCTTTAACTGCCCGTGGGTGTCGTAAAGGTCGACTAAGGATATAATATACTGATAACATATCGATATGTAAGAAGTGGTGCACTCGAAGTAAAACACACCTATTGATCAGCATATTATTATACATACGTTCAACTCGAATTTCACTCTGAAATAAGTTTACAATTGTAAAAATGAAGGTTTAAAAGCTACTTTTGCGTAGAAAAAGTATGTCATTCTTATTAGAATTATGTGGAACGGAGGGAGAAATTATTATTTGATAACACAATATTGATTTAATATCTTGATTGTAACTTGTTATGTGGTGGCTACGAATATTATCACCCTTATAATATTCGTGGGTGTCGTAAAAGACGACTAAAACTAAGATCTACGTCAACCCGGGCCAATTGCTTATGCAGTGTAATCAACAACATTGTCACGCAGGCAACCGGTCATA
The DNA here is from genome assembly GCA_032191425.1 of Lymantria dispar. Taxonomy (NCBI): domain Eukaryota; kingdom Metazoa; phylum Arthropoda; class Insecta; order Lepidoptera; family Erebidae; genus Lymantria; species Lymantria dispar. The sequence continues at coordinate 44,084,720 of CM063440.1, read as the reverse complement.
AAATAAGTATACCCTTCGAATATACGTACGATGGTAGAAGCTTACCTATATATTGCGTCGATTGCAAGTAGTTACGATAAGAGCTAGATAATGATGATACATGGGCACGGTGTCTTCGGCTATGCGATTTTCACCTCTTTGGATTGGAGATGAATTGCTAAAAATTATTTCTTAGCGCTCGCTTACCTTAAAAAGAGGTCGATGTACAAAATTGAACGTTCCTAGGGCCAGACGCTTGGGCTCTACGCTTTTCACCCTACAAGGGTTCGAATTTACAAAAAATCTTTTTTATTGCTCGCTTACTCAAAAAAGTGAACCATATACAAAATTTCATGTTTTAGGTCCAATGGTTCGGCTACACGCTTGTTACCTCTTTAATGGGCTGAATTTTCCATCGGGCAGACCACTAAAAACAAGGCACTCTGCGCGGGTGGTCGGCCCAACGACGAAGGCGACGTGCTATCGGGTGGGTTACGGGGCCGCGCACCTCCCCTTTGTAGCCCCGGGCGGAGCCGGGTGGCGGGTGCGCGGATCGTTGCCCACCCCCCCAAAAAAAAGTGTTGGATTTCCAATAATTCGTTGTTAGTGCCCGCTTACGTCAAACAAGATCTTATACAGAATTTCACATTCCTGAGCCCAACAGTTTCGGATTACCCCGTATGGAGTGTGATAAGCGTATTACACCCCTTAAGGGGTTGACTTTCCAGTAATTCGGTCCCACAAATTGAAATTTCTAAAACTCTGGAACAAATATTTGTTGTTTCTTATAAAGCGCTTTACTATCTTCGACAATGACGAATATCCATACAAGAAGTCATATCTTATTTCAACCCTTTCTAGATAATTTTCGCTATAAAAAGCTATGTCCTTAAGCTTAGTCTGTCCTTGTATCAAATTTCATTTAATTGGTCTAGTGGTTTCGAGGTGAAAGCGTAACAAACAGACAGACAGCGTTACTTTTAATAGTAGTAGTAGTAAGGATGTACATATATTATGTATTACTTAGCACTTACTTGTTTTTGACAATAACTCACATGAAGTAAGTTGAGTGATGTCTGACCGTGCTGCAGACACTAGAGATGATCAATGTTAGAAAAACATCGATGTCATAATCGAAAGCCTAACATCGATGTTCGATATTTAATTTTGATGACCATTTTTTTTTATTAGGAAAATCTGGAGTTGGATCTTATAATATAGGGTTGAATCCCAATAGTAGTAAGTACTTTTCTCAGCACAAAATTGTGATGAGCTTTTTTTTTTAGGAAATCAAAGTCTTATATGTAGGGTGACTTCCGGTAGTAGTCAGTACTGTTCTACGGACTGAACTGTGATGAGCTTATTTTTTTTAGAACATCGACGAATGTGTTTTATTTCGTGAATTATCATCGATGATCAATTCCGTTAACATCGATGTTACGATATTGAATTATCATCGATGATCAGTTCCGTTGACATCGATGTTACGATATTTTGCCTATAGCAACATCGATGTTTTTCTTTTCAACATCGATGATCATCGGACATCAATGTTCATCGATCATCCCTACTGCAGATGGACTGAGCGGGTGTCAGAGGTCGCACGCTTTTGTGTACACATCGACTATTGTCGCGATGACTTTTAACTCGTTAGGATTTACATACATATCTATATAGCGCCTAAATACATAATTGTTTTGTTCTTACAATTTTTAATTAATAATTATCAACTAGTTTGCAGTCATGTGAATGGTGTTGTGTAACTCTGCATCGAATAAAATATGTTTTATTCGATGCAGAGTTACAACCGAGCCCAACTGTGGGACTTATGTGAGCTTAGATGATGATATAAAACCAAGTCTTCTGCCGCGTGTCTGTCTGTCTGTTCGTGATAAACACAATTATTATTCCACAGAGTTACATGAGGTGTTCAGCAAGAGATAGAGTAATTCTTGAACAAGGCTTAGGTATACATAATTGTTCAGTTTTTGTGTACATTGTGTACCATATGACGATATTTGAAAGAGGTGTCGAAGGAAACAACTAAGCCGCCTGGGAGTTTGTAACGAAAACATTGTCTTAATAGAAATATGGTAAGAAACACGCATGCGCGTAGGACATTCTTCTCATGTAGAGCTACAAAGAAGACACGAATCCTTCAAAGACAGATAGCGTATTTATCTTTGAAGGATAAGAAGGCGTTCACTAGACTTGTTATAGTTGTTACGTATATGTACATTTTAAAAGATTGTACGCGACGTGTAGTGCGATAAGTATACGCAGGTATACTGTCATATACAATATTAATTGTTATCATTTTAAACAAGTTAGTGATTATTATCCCATTTTACATATAATTTAAATAATAATCTTAGCAATAGTTTGCAAACATTAGGTGCGCGAGTATAAAATTTAAGCACGTTCTTTCAGCGCTGACTGGACTGTCTTGGTGCGAGCACCGCGGTGAACCAGTCTGTTCGCTGTCACGTCTTGCATATTTAAAAATTATTTGACTATACTTTACTTTACATAAAGAACCCGAGCGAAGTTCCAACGAGTTGTTAGTTATATATAACTTTAATGCGATTGTGGCGATTGTGGATTGATTGATCGATTGTTTCTAGAAACCCTAACTATAAAATGTTTCAAAATTAGTTATTCATAATTTGAAGTACGACTGAAGTACGAGATAAGCAAGAGAATTTAGTCACTTAGCTGCTTTTACAACACCCATATTCATGAAAATATAATACCACTTGGTACTAAGAGATACTAAGAGAATACGACTAAGAGGTATCTCATGCATATATCAACTATGCGAGAGAAGGATAACGTGAAATGAAACCCAAAACCAACCTGTCTGATCAGCGTCGTATCGTAGTTCAATTTACCTCCCGATATGGAGGAGGCATAACCCAAACTATAGGTAATTGCAGAGCGCTCTTAACTCGGCAAACATGTCGTTTTTGTAAGCCACAACTTTCTTATACTGACTGATGGTTATGTGTCAAAAGAACTTGAGACGATTGTCAGTCAAGGGTCACGTCTAGGTCATTTGCTTTTGACGCCCAAGGGATCGTCTTCAAGGATTCGGATTTGAGTGAAACTTGTGGGTGAATGCAGTTACGTACGTCTCCTGTGAAGCATGACCACCTAGCTCTTTTGGGTTGAGTTGTCTTCGCGGCAGGGATGTGATTGCACTTTGATTGATCATAATGCAGAATATCTCCGAGAATACAACAGCTGATCAAACAGAAGTAAGCAGTGGTGGTAGTAACACATCATGGTAGTAACACATCTGGAGGAAAATCAATTCGCTAATGAACACGATGTTTTTACGATGGATTTCGGTGACAGTTCGACGCTTGTCCGGGCAGTTACCTGGGTGCTGGAAAGAGGGAGGCTGGTATTCCTGCTGAAGCCGGGACAGTCTCCCGAGTCGGCTTCACGCCAGGCCCATCGTGCTGCTCGACGATGCGGGCAAGCTGCTGGAGAGGGTTCTAGCTGCCCGGGCAGCACCTCGTCGGGGTCGGGCCCGATCTGTTGGACGCTTAGTTTGGTTTTAGGAGAGAGCGTTTGAAAATCGCGGCCCAGCTGTGCCTGAGGGCCGTGATGATGGAGGCCGTCACCGGCGGAGGAGTGCTGTTGGCGGTGTCCCTAGACATCGCTAACGCATTCAACAGTCTGCCATTCAGCTGTATCAGGGAGGCGCTCCGCTATCACGGGGTGCCCGAGTCGCAGGCGGCTGGTGGCAGACAACTTGGCCCCTCCAAGTAGTCTGCGCAGCGTCCTCTACACTAACCGAGTAGGGGAGGTTGTGCAAACGACCATGACGTGCGGCTGTCCCACAGGAGTTGGTTCTGGGGCCGACCTTGTGGAACATCGGCTACGACTGGGCGTTGAGAAGAAGCCTCCCACCCGGGTTGGGCGTAATTTGCTAAGCCGACGATACGTTCGTCACAGCCCGGGGTGGGCCGCTAGAGGAGGCGGCATGCCTGGCAACTCTCGGCACCGTGGAGATTGTCAGGTGGATCGAAGCGCTGGGGTTGATGGTAGCCCTGGACAAGACGGAGGCCCTCTTGTTCCATGGGCTCCGTACCGCCGGGTCTCCCATCAGCGCTTCGATCACCGTCAATTTGGTTACCATCAGCATCCAGGCCCACATGAAGTACTTGGGCCTGGTGCTCGACGGGCATTGGTGGTGCCGAGAGCATTTCTGTCGACTTGTTCCGCGGCTTGCCGGCGAGGTGTCCGTCCTTTCTTGGCTGATGCTGAATGTGGGCGGACCCAGCGCTACGTGCCGACGGCTGTACGCGGGGGTGATCCGGTTTATGGCCCTGTACGGTGCACCGGTATGGGAGGGGTCGCTGACCGTCCGTCTGAGGGCTCTCTTGTGGCGTCCACAGAGGCCCTGGCGATCAGGGCCACACGCAAATACCGCACCGCGAGGCTTTCCGGCCGGTGCTGATAGAGTGGTTGGGTCGGCAGCACAGGGTGCCTTCCTTCTGACTGGTGCAGGTATTGACGGGGCACGGAAGCTTCGCCAAGTACGTATACAGGGTCGTTATGAGGGAGAGCACACTGTCCTGCCACCACTGCGATTGCGACGAGGACACGGTGCAGCACCGAAAGGGTATTCCGTCGGGCTGACCACTGAGGACGAGGAACTCGGCACTGGTGATTGGCCCAACGACGAAGGCGACGTGGGTACGGGTGGGTTATGGACCCTCGCGCCGTCCTTTCGTCCCCCCGGACGGAATAGACGGCGTGTGCGTTTACCATAACCCACCCTTAAAAAAATGCTGGTGCACTATATCAAATTTTAAGTGTATAAAAACGAAGGCTGTATGTGGAAGATGAGTTTCATCTTAGTTAGTGCATAACAGAATTCGTTTCGATTTTTCACCTACAGTTTTAATGCCGATGACCGCGTCGACAGTCGATTTACCCGGGGTAAATCCAAATCGACTACGATGGAATTCGGGGCCACCGGGTAACAAATGAGGAATAATTAATTAGACGTGGTAAGAAGTATCTATACACAATGTTATATGGTACAGACAGACACACGAGTACACCGCGGTGTACGACATTCGATGTGACACATGAGCGCTATGTTGAATCACATTAACGTGTTTGTCGACAATGTGCCCTCGAGCGCACGCACGGAGCGGTGGCGGTGATGTGTCGATGATAACATTAAACTTGATCCGTAACTACCGCAGTAGGTAGTATCACACTCGTCGATCATTGTGTAAGCATGTGTTAGTTTATGCGCGACTCGCATGTAACAAGATGACGTTTTGTGTTCAAATAGGACGCACTGTTTTCAAGTAAATAGATTGTCTATTTAAAAGACTACCAAATTGTTTGAAAATTTTCTTAAAATTATTTTAATATAAAAATTGCATCCACCTCACTTATACTACAACGGAAAGCATTGGATCTCTGGTAAATCATGTTCAAAAACATTCAATAAAAGCGTGGGGACATAATTTTTCCGCCTGCATTCAGCTGAGATGTGCCTCTGTAGGATCCGCATTCCGAGCGCTCACCCCTTACCTTCGTATGATAACATGCACCATGTATATGCATGCATATAAATGCGTATTCACACAACATTGTTATCGACTTCTAAACATTTATTATAATATAAAATAATATGAACGTTTCGGATACCGTATTAATTTTTCTAAAGGTAAAAATAAGACTAAATTATCTAAACCGAAAATTTAGTTGCGTTTATCTTTTGAAATTGCTAAATAAATTCAATGAGCTTCATCTAGTTAAAATGCTACTGATAAAAATGATAATGAACTTACATAAGTTAGAGTAGCATCATGAGTTTATAGATTAGTTACTTAGTTAAATTGTTCTGATCATCTTAACTTTGTTTGTATTTTGTTGTGACCTTTTGTGTAAACATACCAATTAATTTAATTAATTTTCTTAAAATACTGTAGGAATTCCTTTGAAAATTGCAAATTGATATGTATCTGCTACGTGTTGAAGCTTAATGTCATTCGTTCGCCGCCAGTGATAGTTATGTTCACAGATTTATTTTGTTACATACTTTTGCATCACGTGGCATCGGGATAAGAATACAATTGGCGATGCCCTCCACAACTAGGATCATTAAAAATTGGCCGAGGATTTCTACAGAAGATTGGCCAGCGAGTCTCTTCTCAGAAACTATAGTAGGTCACTGTGATCGCTAAGCAGTTCGCGAAGCGTGGCCAATGCGGCACCTGTCCCTTCAATTATGATAGAGGACTAGGTCGAGCAGTGAACGACGAAATACTGAAAAATGATGAAGTTATTGCTTCATAATGTTGTATTACTTGTTTATTTAATTCGATACTGTATTACGTCAGCTGTAAAAAGTATTTACAGTTCTTGATGTACGTCATCAAAACAACACAGATTTGTCTTTTTCAATGTGCGTTATAATTGTTTAAACAATAAGTAGTATGAAGTGTTAAACCATATCCGCGTAAGTATTCGTATATTGAATATGTAATTGTTTTAGTGACGGTGTGAAGTGTCTAATGATGTATGAAGCGCTTGTGTCTTATAAGATTGGTGATTTAGTTGCAGCCTCGCGTCGTGGTCTCGTGTCGCCTCCGTGCTCCACCTGCCGCGTTCATTACACGAATTGGTATAAAAGTTTTATTTAGAATTTGCCTTCTCTTGCGTGTGCACATCACAGACAAGGTACAAATGTTTGATTGTATTCTTACTCCATCACCGCAGGATTATGTTTTAATTTACACCTAATATACTGAATACAGACTGTAACTGTTTTTTGCATCACATGCAACAATTTCTAGCGTACGTTTGTATGTCACTGAACTCCTCCTAAACGGCTGGACCGATATTGACGAAAATTTTTGTGTGTGTTCAAGGGGATTCGAGGATGGTTTAGGTTCACAAATCAACCCTTTAGTTGACGCCTTTCGTGCAGGACAATAACATAACTTGAGAACGACTTTACCGATTTCGTCCATCTTTTTTTTAAGTTTACTTTGAAAATGACTTTTACGAAAAAAAAAATAAGAAAGTTGCGCAGAAAATTAGAAAATTTAAGAAAACTTAACGACTATATAAACTTTTCTATCTTTATATATATAAATCTTCTGTTCGTATGTTTGTAAATGATCTCCTTCTAAGCGGCTGGAACGATTTTGATGTTTTTTTAGCTATACCGATGGATATGAGAATGGGTTAGATTAATAATTGGAACCGGGTTTTTTTGTTTTGGATTTAAACAGAACAACGTCTGTTGGGTCATCTAGTCTTTATATAAATTTCTAGCGTACGTGTCACTGAATGTCACTGAACTCCTCCTAAACGGCTGGACCGATGTTGACGAAATATTGTGTTTGTGTGTTCAAGGTGATTGGAGAATGGTTTAGATTCACAATTGGACACGGTAGGTGGCGCTGCTGTCGATCTCAAAGAAAATTCCTTTTATTTTATTTGAACAGAACAACGTCTGTTGGATCAGCAAGTATATACAGGTATACTAGCAGACCCGGCCACGCGTTGCTGTGGCTAATGTTTTTGTTATATTACATTTTATTAAACTATTTAAGTGGAACTGTAGGAGAACATCTGTCATGGAGGTTGTTATATTTTTTTACAAATGGCATCTATGTAAAAAAGTAATTTAAAATCGTATATGACACGTTTGTAGGTTTGACGTAGCAGCGCCATCTATTAATTACTTACTCAATCCAGTCAACAGATATCGCCATCTGTTAAAATCATTTGGAGTTAACAGATAATTGTGAATGTCAAATAATAGACAAATAATTTGCAATAAAATAATATTGCGACTACAAATTAAGATGTAAGCTATCCTATCTTTCAAGTTGGATCAAACTGCACACGGTGTGCAAATTTGATTAAAATCGGTTAAGTAGTATAGGAGTCCATCGCGGACAAACAACGTGACACGTAATTTATATATATTAAGATATACATACATGTGACGTATACACTTTCAATCGTTATCACAAATCGTAGCGTCGATATGAGTCGCACACAATATGATTAGTTGCTATGTCCGCCAGTGTGTCACTAGCAGGTGACAACACGAGTGGGTACGTATATACATAAGGACGTATCTACATATAATTGTATATATGTAATGATATGGGGAATGTTTTGGCAACGGAGGTACCTACGTTATCAAACTACAACATCGTGTAATAATTGTGATGAATGGTAGTGTTGCGTCATCTTGTGGTGTAGGTCGTGGTGCGTACTGGCGGAGCGTGGGTGTTTACCTATTGGTGACGTCACACACCACTCACTGTACCTACATACAACACAACGTGCGTGTTATATATATATATATATACATGTACAAGTAAACACATACTATTGTAGAGACATGCATGTATTACTTATTTAATGAAGACAATATATTGATGATTAGATCTACATCAAGTACATATATTTAAAAAAAAAATATATGTATCATAGATAATTTAAATTAATAAAATTTTCTCGTCCAACATACCTCAGTGTCTGGAAACACAGGTCTTTGACCAATGTGTGTCACCAGTGATGACATACGGCACGAAAACGTGGTCCCTAAATGTAGGCCTCATATCAAGGCTCAAAGTCGCTCAGCGTGCTATGGAGCGGGCTATGCTCGGGATTTCTCTGCGAGATAGAATCCGGAATACGGAAATCCGCAGAAGAACGGGTGTAACCGACATAGCACGGAGAATTAGGACGCTGAAGTGGCAATGGGCAGACCACATCGCTCGACGAACCGACAACCGCTGGGGAAGAAAGGTTCTCGAGTGGCGATCACGTATCGGACGACGCAGTGTAGGACGCCCCCCCACTAGGTGGACCGATGACCTAGTGAAAGTAGCTGGGCGTCGTTGGATGCAGGCGGCACAGGACCGCTCATTGTGGCGCAACATGAGGGAGGCCTACGTCCAGCAGTGGACGGCGATAGGCTGAATTGATGAGATAATTTAAACAATAGTAAATCGCTAAAAATTATAAAACGTCAGTTCCATTAATATAATGTTGAGTGAGTTGAATAAATATTACTTATACAATTTTTTATTTCATTCAATACACTAGATTTTAATATATATATATATATATATATATATATATATATATATATATATATATATATATATATATATATATATATATATATATATATATATATATATTTTAAATTTGATGGTTCAGATAGTTTAAACACGTGATACAATTGATTGTGGTTCTTTAAATCAACTGATCGGCCGATGACCATTGACGAGGCGCCTTTGTACCTACGTTACCATTGAAGCGTATATACAGGATTTACATTACAAATTGTAATGTAGATTTTGTATATATTACATTTTATATATTTCACTATTCTCGCAAAACAGCGATCTATGGAAGAGAAGGAAAACTCGAAATAAAAGCCTATACCATCATGTTTGACTAGTAGATCCTTCCCATAGTGAAGGAGTCTGGAGTCCAACAGTGGGACGTATTTAAGGTGTGATGATGATGATGAATGTAACGCTCTTAGTAGTATTTTACGACACCTACGAATAAGATAAAAATTGTTAGTATTTGTAACCGCCACCAGACAATATTCATCGGTAGTCAACGTTACTGACACTTGAGTGCGTTAAGTCACCCCCGGCCCCGGCCCCGGCCCCGGACCGGCCCCGGCCTCGGCCCCGGACCGGCCCCGGCCCCAATGGGCACATTACTGTAAAATTATTTGTATTCCTCCATCTACGAGATCACATTATCACCTGCGGGGTGCCCGTAGGTACTATGGAGGTCAATGTGTAGTGCGTTACTATTGATTACACAGTGGCCCCATGGCCCGCGTGCGGGGTGCCCGTAGGTACTATGGAGGTCAATGTGTAGTGCGTTACTATTGATTACACAGTGGCCCCATGGCCCGCGTGCGGGGTGCCCGTAGGTACTATGGAGGTCAATGTGTAGTGCGTTACTATTGATTACACAGTGGCCCCATGGCCCGCGTGCGGGGTGTCGGTAGGTATGTGTTCTTGTATACTATACACATTACTCGCTGTACGAGTATCATGTCAATATAATATTTTAATACGCAATTAGGTGTACACAGTTCAAGTATAAGTTTATCATACATACATACATACATATACTAATATATTAAATATAGGTCACATACATATATGTATAGATTAGCGTGTCAGTGTGTATGTTGACGTGAGCAGGCACACAAACACGCACGCACACGCGTACTTCATGCGACACCTTGTACGTCAACCTAATAGGTACACGTGTACACTAGGCCTTCCAATACAGAGATCTTGGTATTGCGGGATCCCGCGCCATTTTCCAATCCCGCATGACGCGGGATTACGGGCGCGGGATCCGCGGGATTTGCGGGACTGAGGGGAAACATGCATGCAACTATATTTTTTGAAGAAGATTCGTTTTGTTTTGATTAGTTTTTATTCAGTATCTGTTACTGTTTTTTTGTGAAGGAAAAAATGGTGTAAATTGTTTGATCTCATACTAACAGTAATACGTAAATAAATGTGTAGTTAGTTGATTAAATCACTCTTCTTGTGTGATAAATAAACGGTGTAATTTGATTGACCTCATACTAGTAATAATCTATACCAATAAATAAAATTGGAGTGTCTGTTTGTAATGTCAAAATAATAGGCTTTTTTAGGCTCACACGATTATTTGCTAAATATATAATTATAGTGTTAAATAATCTTGATGGCATTTTATGTGATACTAGCAATCCGCCCTCGCTTCGCTTCGGTTATAGGTTATAGTCGTTTTACCCGCGTAGTTCCCGTTCCCATGGGAATACCGGGAGAAAATATAGCCTAGTTTACGCCCTGATATTATAGCTTTCCATTGGTGAAAGAATTTTTGAAATCGGTCCAGCCGTTTTGAAGATTACCCGGAACAAACAGACAGACAGACAGACAAAAAATTTTTAATTGCTATTTTAGGCATAGGTGTCGTGCAAATAACCGTGTGAGCATGAAAAAAGCCTATTATTTTGACATTACAAACAGACACTCCAATTTTATTTATTGGTATAGATATAGCGACAGAACTGCTGAGGTGTAGCGAATATGATATAAAACTGCTATACATACCTTTGTATTTCCACCAAAATTCTCAGAAGATACCCTTAATAGTGGCCATTACACTGTTGAGGGCGACACTTTGACTTACTGACAGACCATTACTGACATGAAGAAACTGAGAACTTGAAAAGATAATTATAACTCGACACTGGCAAAAATGGCTCGTATTTGTAGCTGATTGCCAACACAAAAAAGAAGAAGAAGAAGAAATGAAGCCGAATTTAATGATAATTAATAATGGGTTGGTATCCCTTGAGGGGTATTTACATTATTACTTTGTCATAGTATCCGACCAAAATTTCGGTTTCGGCCGATAATCGAGCCAAAACTACGGCCGAAACCGCATTTGTGAGTTTCCGCACTGCACTATGTCACGCTCGCTGTACGCGGCGCGAGTGACGAACTGTCGTCATCTCACAATTTGAGTTCTTTCGTTAGTGTCTGCGCGTCGCGAATGTCGTACTTCGAGTTCTATTTTGGAAGCGAAAACTTCTTCAGGCGCACGGTAGTAAGTTAGGTTGATCCGTCACGCTCTGAGGTGAAACGCTCGATCGGGTGAACTCGGGACCGCCGAGTGTAGCCGAGCGACAAAGATACAGTCGGCTGCTCTTCGCAGTTGTATCGCTGTATTTCGTATGATCAACTCTTACGTCTTAACTGTCTTTATTAAATTAATAGTTATAATTGATACGTGATGATAATTATTATTTTATCAACTATCTGTTTTACATTGTGAGGTTAGTGTGTGTATTTAGCGGTTTGGTAATATTGATAATAATACAATTTGAAAAAATAATATATATTGAAAAAAAAATATAAACAATAACCGTTACACAAATCATAATTATTGTTATCTATACCAATAAATAAAATTGGAGTGTCTGTTTGTAATGTCAAAATAATAGGCTTTTTTCATGCTCACACGGTTATTTGCACGACACCTATACCTAAAATAACGATTAAAAAATTTTTGTCTGTCTGTCTGTCTTGTTGTTCCGGGTAATCTGCAAAACGGCTGAACCGATTTCAAAAATTCTTTCACCAATGGAAAGCTACAATATCAGGGCGTAAACTAGGCTTTATTTTATCCCGGTATTCCCACGGGAACGGGAACTACGCGGGTAAAACGACTATAACCGAAGCGAAGCGAGGGCGGGTTGCTAGTTTATATTACACAAGGGGATTCGATCGTACAGGTAATATTATACGCGTAGATATAAACGTATGTATGTGTAATATAACTAAAAGTTAATCTAACTTTTTTATTTTGAAACACTACTATTATTATTATTTAATTGATTGGGATTGGCCAATGAAGTTTTCACTTCTGCCGTGCAGTCTTAAGCGCACACTCTTTTTTTTTTGCTTTGCAATTTTTTAGAAACAAGGCAAACACAAGAGTGGCTTATCACCTAGGTTTATTATAAAACGAAATTATTGATGTGAAACATCTATAGCCACAGATAGAACCGACTACCGGCGTGGTGAGGTATGTCAAGTGTCACAGTAATACCGCCAGAGACATCGAATATAACTATTATATTATTACAGAATTTACTGATTAAAAGAAAATTATTGGGTACAATTTGAAATATTTATAGATTTTTATTTCTTGCATCTAATGAAAATAAATGTTTATTGAATAAAACTCATCTGTGGAGAGAGAAGTCGTAGTATTTTATTTATACATTATGTCTAATTGGTTACTGTCCTAAACAGTTCTTTTATGCATATACGTACAAAATCATTTCGATGTTTCACATCTGCCAAGCGTCCTAAGCATAGGCTCACTTTATTGTTCTTATATTTAAGTTTTGTAAGTTTCATTTTATGTTACGTAAAGAGTTACAGTAAAGAGTAAAAACTGATTATGATAAACTATTTTTCTTTCCATAAAAATATTAACCTTATAGTTTACACAAAAGTTTCGATTTCGGTCGAATCTGAGACTGAAGTCGAAATTCGCTTTCGGCCGTTAAAAGTAGTTTCGGTCGGACACTAATTTGTCATTACACAAGATTAAAAAAAAAATAAACATGGTTGTCTGTAAAGTCGGTTTACGGACGATATTTTAACGTGACAACGTCATAACAAAACATTGATGAAATGACTGCATACTTTTATGAATAAAATTGAATCGGCGTAACGGGACAGTGAGCGTAACGGGACACTTTTTCGTGCATGCAGCCAGCGTTAATCGATTTATTAGACGTCACGTCAAAAATAATTTATTATCATGTAACGGTTATACCACATTGATGATCATCTCACCCCATACACGTGCCATTGTTGGTCTCTGCCCCCCCTTCACCCCTCCACTGTGGGTGGGCAATCGGTATACCACACTGATCACATACACAGATGTTATATACATACCCTTCAAGAGAGAAGGCAAGAGAGGCTTGGCGGTGTGAATTGTGTTTGTTACTCGGTCACCTGATACTGTTACTACATTCAGTATTCAGACTGTGTGTTACGTAGTTACTTGCAGACATACAGACTGACACCGGTATATGGCCAACTAAACAATAAAATTTGTGATAATGTCATTATTGAACGGCGAAATGCATTATGCATAATATGATTATTATTTTTGTTATTAAATATAACAATATGTTACTTGTATATAGATATATGTCTGTGTGTTATACCAGTGGGGGGGGGGGGGGGGGTAGGGTAGGGTGGGGGTGGTGTGAGGTCGAGCCAGGATACGAGACGTCTCGCACAAACCTTGAAAGTAAACGTAACGAGTGTCTCGGTATTGATTGACCCAAAAGTACCAAGCGCACACAAACTAATAACTACGCTATACTATATATATGTCTGTGTGTCACTGAACCGCTCCTAAACGGCTAGACAGATACTGATGAAACTTTTTTATGTGTGTTCAAAGGATCGAGAATGGTTTAAATTTACAATTCGACCCAGTAGGGAGTGCTGTTCGGGCAGGACAATAACATAATTTGAGAACGACTTTACCGATTTCATCCATCTTTTTTTAAAGTTTTCTAATACTTTGAAAAAGCCTTTTACGAACAAAAAATTAAGAAAGTTGCGCAGAAAATTGGAAAATCTAAGAAAATAACGACTATATAGACTTTTCTATCTTTATGTGCAGGTTGTACCAGGTTATGGGGCAACTGCTCGAGTATGTTTAACGATCGTAGATCGTAATTAGAATATATATTACATAAAAAATAATAAAACATTTTTGTTAACTATAATGTCAGTGTCAGTTATAGTGTATATCATTTTTCTGTTCGTGTTTGTAATTGAACGCCTTCTAAACTGCTGGACTGATAATAACTGATGATTTATTTATGGCTATTCCGATGGATATTAGAATGGTTTAGATTAATAATTGAAATTAGCAGGTGGCGCTGCGATCGATTTCAAGGAGAATTCATTCAAGTATTTTTCAGGTTTGATTATTTTGTCATCGCTTTTTCGTGTAAATCTGATTGAAATTGAAAAAATCAATGATTACGTTCGCATAAGTAAAACGAACTTCGCTTAAAATCAGTTGATCGGCCGATGACCGTCGCCGAATCGCGTTTGTATCTACATTACCATTGAAGCGTTTGCGCAATTCTAGGTATAAATGAATGAAATTATACTGTCGAAGCTTTCCATGCCTACGTGTATCCTGTCTATACATGCCTATATAATACGTAACATTTAAGGCATGGACTCTTAGACATTTTTGGAATCACTATAACTTTTATGTTATATTGTTTTTTTGTGTAATTTTAATTACGAACTATGACCGTTAAACTACATATATACATACTCGAACAGTTGCCCCATAACCTGATACAACCTGTATTTATGTCTATTATAAATATATAATAATATAAATTTATGAATTTTGTTTACTAAATTTTGACATCGTTATGTGTATATTGAGATGAAAACGTAAACAATATATTAACTATATATATATATATATATATATATATGTATCTCAACTAGTTGTTTGTTTTATTTTCAGGTAAGCATAACTATAATGAAGTAGTCGTTTAACGTTTAATACTACAAACAAGGTAATTATTTATATTAAATGTATGTAATCAATCATTTACGAATGACAAATTCAACTAGATAACAGTATAAGGTGTATTCACACAACGAGTTGTCAACATTGAGAGCACGCCACACGCCACACGCCACACGCCGCACGCCACACGCCACACGCCGCACGCCACACGCCACAGGACACACGCCACACGCCACAGGACACACGCCACAAGACACTCGCCACACGCCACACGCCACACGCCGCACGCCACACGCCACACGCCGCACGCCACACGCCACAGGACACACGCCACACGCCACAGGACACACGCCACAAGACACTCGCCACACGCCACACGCCACACGCCGCACGCCACACGCCACACGCCGCACGCCACACGCCACAACGTGTACTTCGTGTACGTATGTTACTTACCTATACATACACAATTTATATATCAACATTTACAGTTTAACATTATTCACATATATATATATATATATATATATATGTGTGTGCGTGCGTGCGAGGAGGTAAAATGACCTGAATTGCTTCGAGAAAAGGATGTTACGGCATTCTGCGTTTTTGCATGACTTGGTGGGGGCACTGCCGTGCCCACAGATTTTAACAACCAGACACTCCAATTTTATTTATTGGTATAGATTTCTTGTGTATCTCGCTGAACTCTGAAACGGTTGGACCGATGTTGATGAAATTTTTTGTATGTAGGGATTCGAGAATGGTTTAGATTCACAATTGGACCCAATAGGTGGCGCTGCTGTCGATTTCGAGGAGAATTTCTTTTATTTTATTTGAACGAAACAACGTCTGTTGGGTCAGCTGGTATAAATATATTACTTGACACTTATTTATATTACGATTTTCTCCATTTATGTTTCTATAGTATTTCATTTTTTTTAATAAATTTGTTTTATGTAAAAGGGCCCTACTTAAACGCTACCTATTCTCAATTATGTAATATAAATTATAATTATAAAGATGTGTGAATACAATTTTTATATTAACGAGTCAGCTGCAAGCACTTTTAAATTTAATAATTAGCGAGGGATAGCAATACAAATGTGATGACGTCACTGGCGCAATATTCATACTAAACTTCGCCCCAACCTAAACAAATATCGTTCAGCGAAAACGATACAAGTGGCGTGTGCCACGTGTGTGAGTATATCGGTGAGGGATATAATACTATGCAAGACAAGGCAAACTCGAAACAAAACCCTATATCAACCTGTCTGACCAGCATGGTATAATAAGGTCAATCGCCCTCCTATTGTGGAAGAGGTCCGAGCGCAACAATTGAACCTATATGATATGATATTTTCATTATTGCTGTGTTTTTTAAAGCGTTATAAAAATATATTAATACCTTTTTTATGGGTGGGCTATGGTAAGCGCACACGCTGTCCATTCCGTTCGTTGCGACGCACGAAAGGTCGGCGCGCGGGCCCATAACCGACCAGCTACCACGTCGCCTTCGTCGTTGGGCCGACCACCAGTGCCAAATTCCTTGTCCTCAACGGTCGCCCGACGGAATATCCCTTCGGGTACCTCTCGACGTCCCTGTCCCGGGACGTCGGCGTCGGTCGCCGACGCGCGGTCAGCCTCTCTGCGGGAGACGGACTAAAGTCCCCGGTCCAGTCTCCTGCGGCCTCGGGCGCAGTATATCAGTCGCGTAAGTAACAATTTGATATATTGTTAATATTCAATTACATATCTAATTACAATTTGTACGTTTATATTAGTACTTTACAAACACTGGCATATCTCTTTATATAATGTAGGAAGTTGTTGTTCGATTGGTCACGCCACGGGATACATTCCTGGAGGCAGTTACTTATTAATAGCCGATGCGTCGATGTGCGGTGTGTGTGCGCGCCTCGGTATTGTGTTAGGCGAACGCGCTAACGCACCGCAATGTACTGAACAACTACGAGGAACACCCTTAACGACATACTGCATCACTACTAGTGCACAGATCATTTCTTTCAATCAAACTGTTATCAAGACATTGGACGCATTGGACGCATTGTAGGTAAATATATAAAACGTTTGAGGCGATGCGTAACGATACACTTACATTAACTATATAAGCAATTAGATATATATATATATATACACACAAATGTGTATATTAGGGCGTTTCAAAAAAAAAATGAAATTGTTTTTCTCTCGGAACCAGGCCCAAAAGTTTCGTTTAGATGGCAAAATAGGCCTCTGAAAATATGGGCTGTTAATATTAATGTTAAATATGTCCGCATCGCACTTTTCGATAAGAATTACAAAATTTTTATTTTTTTTTTCCTGATTTGTGTAACTAATAAACCATACATCGCCCTGCAATTCCCATTACATATATTTGTGGAGATTTGACCGCTCTACAAAAAAGGTCTGATAACATTTTTCGATGAATCAACTCATTCAAAAGTTATTCAAGGTCAAAGTTAAGTACCACTTTTAGTATTAAATGTAGTGCAAAAAGTTCTTTGTGTTGAATTACACATACATATTTATACAGTTTAGCTAAAAAATGCAAAAAATAAAAAATTTGAACTTCGATGCTGTATAACAAATCAAATACTGAAAATAGACATTCAACTCAATAGATAAGTATATAGATACTTGTGGCCGCGTTCCGATCCAATAGTAGATTATTGAGTTGTTTCTAACTATTTTTTTTATATTGGGACTAATCCCACCACACATTCCCACCATTATAACTCCTGTAAGCCAGGATCCACAATGGTCTCCATAAATGACACCGAGGTTCGACCCTCAGGCTGTCCCGGGACTAGATTTTAATTGTCTTGGGACCCGCAACAAATTTAATTAGAAAAGATTAAAGAGGAGGAGTTGGAAAGAGAGATTCCACTTCCCTCCCAGGCAAAGGGAGACAGGAAAACAAAATGACTAATCAGCCAATAAGTAAACAGGAGTACAGCTACGATAGCGCAGCAGTACGGCACCACGGATACGGAAGAGCTTAACGGGGCCTATATGTGAGCGCTAAGATTGATTGCTACAGTAGGTATGGCAGAAACGCATGAACGCACGGCAATTTTCTCGAGTTGCTACAAGGTCCGTATAGTATACTACCCCACAGGTGACTTGCAAACTGTTTAACATAAGGTTACGCTCGTTTCGCCAGAGATCGCACTCCCAGAGAATGTGATGTGCTGATTGTTCATACTCGTGGTCAGATGTGGAACATTGACATAATGGTGATGGTACGAGTTTAAAAGAAAATAATTTACTTTTAAAGTTGCCATGGCCAGTTAAAAATTGGGCCACGAAGTGGTCAACCTCCAGCCACACCTTCTCCAGGCGCTCCCGGATGCATGGAAAAATAGATAAAGATGATGACCTTTCGATGATGAATCCCATCTTTCTTGCCATTCAGTTAAAAGTTCCTCATAGACAATGGATTGTGGTGCAAACAATCTAGCAATTTTATTTCAGTCGCGTGGTAGAAGGAAATCTGTATTCATAGTTTCCTTTGTGGTGTAATACATTGACGCTCGTCTCTGAATCTCCAAATCAACCGGTAGTACATCCGCGAGTACTGGTAAGGCCTCGGTACTAACCGTTCTATAGGCTTTACATTCTTATGTATATTAATATTCTTATATTAGGGCCAATCGTTGGCTCTGTAGTAATTTAAGGCGCGCCGCCCCTATGGTGGCCCTATCGGCCCATACAGGTGCAGCGTAACAAATACACCCCAAATATGTGGCCATGTATATGGTTTTAAGTGTATTATAACGAAGGCCCCAGGTAGATGTGGATATTCTAGTAAGCGCGTGGAAATTCCGTTTCGCTTTTTCGCCTACAGTTTTAATATGCTCAATAAATGCAAAATTTTTTTCTAAGACTAGGCCGAGATAGCAAACTGATTCTTTCTTTTTGACAGTCATATTATTGAATTTTATACGCGGCGCCGATTGTAAATGTCCTTTTAATAAAAGATGATATGTTTTTGGTAGTGCGAAGGCAAGCCGGTTTCGTGTACCACAATCGAATATATCATTGAGGCATGTTTCCGCTAATTTCTCTAAACCATCCCTTGTGTTCGATTGTATAAGTAAAAGTCCGTCGTCTGCATAGCCGATCAGTAGACAATCTTTCGGTAGAGGTAACTCGAGAAAATCGTCAAAACCTAAATTCCATAGATATGGACTTGACTGACTGACTAGATTGTTTCTATGTGCAATTTTGACAATATCTAAGTGCCCTCAATGGGCGTATGCAGAATAAATTATTTTGCTTTGATCTGGGCGCATGGCAGTGCTCCCACTAAGTCGAGCAAAAAAGTCACTGTCGTAAGATATAACATTTCTCGAAACAATTCAGACAATTTTCGCTCTCCTATAACTTTGGATAACACGGTATATTTCAAATTTCATTGAATTTGAACCAATAGTTTAAGAATTATTCATAGTCAAAGTTTCTTAACTTTGTCACTCACTCAGTGATTGACTGACCGATCATCCAAACTCCAGGACACTTCTAGCAGACATAGTAGCTCCAAATTTAGAATACAGTTAGTGTTTAGTGTATAAATGAAGGAAAACTAAAATATTATGAAATTTCAATTCCAGTATCCTATACATAAATATATATTATTGTAAAGTTACATTTGCAGTGAAGTGAATCAGTGTAGTTGTATGTATATATGTATATAATATAATGAAATAATAGCTATATACACAATTATGTTCAAAGGTAAATTGCGAAATGATCAATCAACGGAATGAAAAAGTAAGAATGCGACGTGTCTTATGAAATTGTACCAAAATTCTGCAAAGTATTAAGTAGACTAAATTGTCTGAAATTGGTATTAAATAAAGAACACTAATAATCATATAAAAGATTTTAATATTAATATGACCACTATAATAATATGTTATGTTAGCTAATTACGTAATAACTAAGACAAGAAGGTCTTTTAAGTAGGGACTGAACATATTAACCAACTTGGTATTACATGAATCTCACAACTTTTTTATTGTAGAAGAACTGAGTTGCGAGACTTGGTTTTTTTTACAATTTATTTTTCCGATGACATTTGATTTACAAAAAGAAGTGCAATTTCACTAAAAATGCGAGATAACAATACATTTTCTTTTGCTTTGATCATGGAAAGAACTGGTAAAGATGTTGGATGTTTTACAATTTGTTGCTGTGAATAATAGTGTGTGTGTGTGTGTGTGTGTGTGCGTGCGTGTGCGTGCGCTTATATTATAATAGTTCCCGTTGTATATCACAAACACGGACAACACACAGATTAACAGTGTCCACGTCTGCGCACACACGACACGTTAACTAAGTACCCGCCTCACACCGGTTAATACACAACACAAGTAGTTAGTTATACAGATACAGTCGTCATCAACTATGTCATATATTGACTTGTATGTGTGTGTGTGTGTGTGTGTGTGCGTGTGCGTGCGCTTATATTATAATAGTTCCCGTTGTATATCACAAACACGGACAACACACAGATTAACAGTGTCCACGTCTGCGCACACACGACACGTTAACTAAGTACCCGCCTCACACCGGTTAATACACAACACAAGTAGTTAGTTATACAGATACAGTCGTCATCAACTATGTCATATATTGACTTGTATGTGTGTGTGTGTGTGTGTGTGCGTGTGCGTGCGCTTATATTATAATAGTTCCCGTTGTATATCACAAACACGGACAACACACAGATTAACAGTGTCCACGTCTGCGCACACACGACACGTTAACTAAGTACCCGCCTCACACCGGTTAATACACAACACAAGTAGTTAGTTATACAGATACAGTCGTCATCAACTATGTCATATATTGACTTGTATGTGTGTGTGTGTGTGTGTGTGCGTGTGCGTGCGCTTATATTATAATAGTTCCCGTTGTATATCACAAACACGGACAACACACAGATTAACAGTGTCCACGTCTGCGCACACACGACACGTTAACTAAGTACCCGCCTCACACCGGTTAATACACAACACAAGTAGTTAGTTATACAGATACAGTCGTCATCAACTATGTCATATATTGACTTGTATGTGTGTGTGTGTGTGTGTGCGTGCGTGCGTGTGCGTGCGCTTATATTATAATAGTTCCCGTTGTATATCACAAACACGGACAACACACAGATTAACAGTGTCCACGTCTGCGCACACACGACACGTTAACTAAGTACCCGCCTCACACCGGTTAATACACAACACAAGTAGTTAGTTATACAGATACAGTCGTCATCAACTATGTCATATATTGACTTGTATGTGTGTGTGTGTGTGTGTGCGTGCGTGCGTGTGCGTGCGCTTATATTATAATAGTTCCCGTTGTATATCACAAACACGGACAACACACAGATTAACAGTGTCCACGTCTGCGCACACACGACACGTTAACTAAGTACCCGCCTCACACCGGTTAATACACAACACAAGTAGTTAGTTATACAGATACAGTCGTCATCAACTATGTCATATATTGACTTGTATGTGTGTGTGTGTGTGCGTGCGCTTATATTATAATAGTTCCCGTTGTATATCACAAACACGGACAACACACAGATTAACAGTGTCCACGTCTGCGCACACACGACACGTTAACTAAGTACCCGCCTCACACCGGTTAATACACAACACAAGTAGTTAGTTATACAGATACAGTCGTCATCAACTATGTCATATATTGACTTGTATGTGTGTGTGTGTGTGTGTGTGCGTGCGTGCGTGTGCGTGCGCTTATATTATAATAGTTCCCGTTGTATATCACAAACACGGACAACACACAGATTAACAGTGTCCACGTCTGCGCACACACGACACGTTAACTAAGTACCCGCCTCACACCGGTTAATACACAACACAAGTAGTTAGTTATACAGATACAGTCGTCATCAACTATGTCATATATTGACTTGTATGTGTGTGTGTGTGTGTGTGTGCGTGTGCGTGCGCTTATATTATAATAGTTCCCGTTGTATATCACAAACACGGACAACACACAGATTAACAGTGTCCACGTCTGCGCACACACGACACGTTAACTAAGTACCCGCCTCACACCGGTTAATACACAACACAAGTAGTTAGTTATACAGATACAGTCGTCATCAACTATGTCATATATTGACTTGTATGTGTGTGTGTGTGTGTGTGTGCGTGCGTGCGCTTATATTATAATAGTTCCCGTTGTATATCACAAACACGGACAACACACAGATTAACAGTGTCCACGTCTGCGCACACACGACACGTTAACTAAGTACCCGCCTCACACCGGTTAATACACAACACAAGTAGTTAGTTATACAGATACAGTCGTCATCAACTATGTCATATATTGACTTGTATGTGTGTGTGTGTGTGTGTGTGCGTGTGCGTGCGCTTATATTATAATAGTTCCCGTTGTATATCACAAACACGGACAACACACAGATTAACAGTGTCCACGTCTGCGCACACACGACACGTTAACTAAGTACCCGCCTCACACCGGTTAATACACAACACAAGTAGTTAGTTATACAGATACAGTCGTCATCAACTATGTCATATATTGACTTGTATGTGTGTGTGTGTGTGTGTGTGTGTGCGTGCGTGTGCGTGCGCTTATATTATAATAGTTCCCGTTGTATATCACAAACACGGACAACACACAGATTAACAGTGTCCACGTCTGCGCACACACGACACGTTAACTAAGTACCCGCCTCACACCGGTTAATACACAACACAAGTAGTTAGTTATACAGATACAGTCGTCATCAACTATGTCATATATTGACTTGTATGTGTGTGTGTGTGTGTGTGCGTGCGTGCGTGTGCGTGCGCTTATATTATAATAGTTCCCGTTGTATATCACAAACACGGACAACACACAGATTAACAGTGTCCACGTCTGCGCACACACGACACGTTAACTAAGTACCCGCCTCACACCGGTTAATACACAACACAAGTAGTTAGTTATACAGATACAGTCGTCATCAACTATGTCATATATTGACTTGTATGTGTGTGTGTGTGTGTGTGTGCGTGTGCGTGCGCTTATATTATAATAGTTCCCGTTGTATATCACAAACACGGACAACACACAGATTAACAGTGTCCACGTCTGCGCACACACGACACGTTAACTAAGTACCCGCCTCACACCGGTTAATACACAACACAAGTAGTTAGTTATACAGATACAGTCGTCATCAACTATGTCATATATTGACTTGTATGTGTGTGTGTGTGTGTGTGTGCGTGTGCGTGCGCTTATATTATAATAGTTCCCGTTGTATATCACAAACACGGACAACACACAGATTAACAGTGTCCACGTCTGCGCACACACGACACGTTAACTAAGTACCCGCCTCACACCGGTTAATACACAACACAAGTAGTTAGTTATACAGATACAGTCGTCATCAACTATGTCATATATTGACTTGTATGTGTGTGTGTGTGTGTGTGTGCGTGTGCGTGCGCTTATATTATAATAGTTCCCGTTGTATATCACAAACACGGACAACACACAGATTAACAGTGTCCACGTCTGCGCACACACGACACGTTAACTAAGTACCCGCCTCACACCGGTTAATACACAACACAAGTAGTTAGTTATACAGATACAGTCGTCATCAACTATGTCATATATTGACTTGTATGTGTGTGTGTGTGTGTGTGTGCGTGCGTGCGCTTATATTATAATAGTTCCCGTTGTATATCACAAACACGGACAACACACAGATTAACAGTGTCCACGTCTGCGCACACACGACACGTTAACTAAGTACCCGCCTCACACCGGTTAATACACAACACAAGTAGTTAGTTATACAGATACAGTCGTCATCAACTATGTCATATATTGACTTGTATGTGTGTGTGTGTGTGTGTGTGTGTGTGTGTGCGTGCGTGCGTGTGCGTGCGCTTATATTATAATAGTTCCCGTTGTATATCACAAACACGGACAACACACAGATTAACAGTGTCCACGTCTGCGCACACACGACACGTTAACTAAGTACCCGCCTCACACCGGTTAATACACAACACAAGTAGTTAGTTATACAGATACAGTCGTCATCAACTATGTCATATATTGACTTGTATGTGTGTGTGTGTGTGTGTGTGCGTGTGCGTGCGCTTATATTATAATAGTTCCCGTTGTATATCACAAACACGGACAACACACAGATTAACAGTGTCCACGTCTGCGCACACACGACACGTTAACTAAGTACCCGCCTCACACCGGTTAATACACAACACAAGTAGTTAGTTATACAGATACAGTCGTCATCAACTATGTCATATATTGACTTGTATGTGTGTGTGTGTGTGTGTGTGCGTGCGTGCGCTTATATTATAATAGTTCCCGTTGTATATCACAAACACGGACAACACACAGATTAACAGTGTCCACGTCTGCGCACACACGACACGTTAACTAAGTACCCGCCTCACACCGGTTAATACACAACACAAGTAGTTAGTTATACAGATACAGTCGTCATCAACTATGTCATATATTGACTTGTATGTGTGTGTGTGTGTGTGTGTGCGTGCGTGCGTGTGCGTGCGCTTATATTATAATAGTTCCCGTTGTATATCACAAACACGGACAACACACAGATTAACAGTGTCCACGTCTGCGCACACACGACACGTTAACTAAGTACCCGCCTCACACCGGTTAATACACAACACAAGTAGTTAGTTATACAGATACAGTCGTCATCAACTATGTCATATATTGACTTATATGTATGTATGTGTGTGTGTGTGTGTGTGTGTGTGTCTAATACGTTATACAATATGACGCGTCACATTGTATACCTAATACAACAGCGACTGCATCATATACAATCACACAACATGTAATGCATTTATATAATTGCACAGATAGCGTAGTGATTAAGATATCTACCTGCGGCGATAGTGTGGCGGGTTTGTATCCCACGTAGGATGTGACTCTGTGCGATCCACCAATTGTTGTTTTGAATGTGTCTGTTAATTATATTTGTAAAGTCCCCCGCAATACAAGGATTATATGCTTAGTGCAGGGTGTTATCTTTAAAATAAAATGTAAGGAGGCGATATTGTTTAAGGCAATGTTCATGTCTGTGTGCTTGCCTGCGTGCGTGCCTGAGTGAGTCAGCTGGCGTGGCGCCAGTAGGGCTCGCAGATCGATCGCGCCTAGACGGAGACGCACAGCCGTTGCGCGTAATACTTAACGTGCGACACACACGCGCACACACACACACACACACACATATATTCGGTTCAATTAAATGTATTAAATAATTTTTTTAATGAACATATTACGTCACTGTATGTTACTATATACACGTGATACATACATACATACATACATACATACATACAATACTCGTTAGCCAATATGTATTAAAAACTGTTTATGTAACTATAAGTTTATGTTGACAAATATAAACTTTTAAAGTTTCAACAACTTTATATTTCACTGACTGACACAACAGACGCTCTTCTGTTACAATTAAAAGGGAATCGTCTTTGACATCGATCACAGCGCCACCTACCTGGTCCAAATATTAAGTAATCTAAACCATTTTGGAACCTACTTAAACACAAAAATTACACCAATATCGATCTAGTCGTTTAGAAGGAATTCAATTACAAACACACTAATATAAGATTTGTATACATATATATATACTAGTTGACCCAACAGATGTTGTTCTGTTTAAAATAAAACAGTAAAAGGAATTCTCTTTAAACTCGATCGTAGCGCCACCTACCGGGTTCAATTGTGAATCTAAACCATTCTCGGATCCTCTTGAATACACGCAAATTATTTCATCAGTATCGGTCCAGCCGTTTAGGAGGCGTTCAGTAACATACACACGTACACAAGAAATATATCTAGGTATATATATATAAATATATCTAGGTATATATATATAAATATATCTAGGTATATATATATAAATATATCTAGGTATATATATATAAATATATCTAGGTATATATATATAAATATATCTAGGTATATATATATAAATATATCTAGGTATATATATATAAATATATCTAGGTATATATATATAAATATATCTAGGTATATATATATAAATATATCTAGGTATATATATATATAAATATATCTAGGTATATATATATATAAATATATCTAGGTATATATATATAAATATATCTAGGTATATATATATATAAATATATCTAGGTATATATATATAAATATATCTAGGTATATATATATAAATATATCTAGGTATATATATATATATAAATATATCTAGGTATATATATATAAATATATCTAGGTATATATATATAAATATATCTAGGTATATATATATAAATATATCTAGGTATATATATATATAAATATATCTAGGTATATATATATAAATATATCTAGGTATATATATATAAATATATCTAGGTATATATATATATAAATATATCTAGGTATATATATATAAATATATCTAGGTATATATATATAAATATATCTAGGTATATATATATATAAATATATCTAGGTATATATATATAAATATATCTAGGTATATATATATAAATATATCTAGGTATATATATATAAATATATCTAGGTATATATATATAAATATATCTAGGTATATATATAAAAGAAAGTCGTGTTAGTTACACTATTTATAACTCAAGAACGGCTGTACAGATTTGGCTGAAAATTGGTGGGAAGGTAGTTTAGAACCAGGACACGGACATAGGATACTTTTTATCCCGTTCTTCTTCTTATTCTTAATGGCAACGAGCTACTTTTTCGCGTTTCCGTGTTACGTGACATAAAATGTCAAATAGATTTTTTTTGTTTCTTTATCCATTCGGACAGGCACAGGGGTCAAAGCCCATACAGCCAAGTCTTATAATTTTTTTTTTCATATTATTTAACATTTCTTTATATAGAATAGCTTATTTATAGTCAGGTCCGTCAGTAAGTCACGTGGTTACCATTAATTAGGCGCTGAAAACCTAATTAAATGCTTTTTCTAAGAATTTCGGTACAATATGAAAATACACGTAAACCACTCTTATATCACATTCACCACACTTCAGAACCTTTACTTATATTTTATATTACATAAAATATCAGCAAAATTATTCAAAATAACACTATTAAACTCTAAAAAAATAATATAATACAAAGAAATCGATAATCAGTAATTGGTATTTTCTTTGAATCATCATTAACAATGCCGCGACCAAGACGATCAAATCTTTCCCGCCAAAGCCGTATTGGTTCCTCCATTAGAGACTCTATATTCGGAAATTTAGAAAATGTATTTACAAAAAAAAATTATGGCGATACGAAGTTCGCCGGGTCAGCTAGTATAATACAAAGATGTTTATGAAATTTTTCTGTGTGTTCAAGTGTATTAAAGAATGATTTAGATTCACAATTGGACCCGGTAGGTGGCCCTGTTGTTGATTTCAAGGAGAATGCCTTTTATTTTATTTGAACAGAACAACGTCTGTTGGGTCAGCTAGTGGAGTATATATATATGTATGTGATCATAGTCGCACATACATACATACATACATACATACATACATACAGGTACAGGTTAAATATAGTTTGGTCTGATCTCGTTAAAACCGCCCGTTGCGATGTGACTAACCACCAGCCCTTCACGTGTGTTGTATACATTATGTTAACATGTATACTGTATTGTAATTGTATACAATACACTGTTAATTGTGTAATTGTATATAAGTACGATATACATGTACGTATATGAGTGTATATTTACAATACATATTGTTGTCATACATTACAGTTAATTATATGTAACATTATATCTAATGACGAGCGGGGCGGGGTGCCTACTGATAGTCATTAGTGAATAACTAAGAGCTCTCACATAGAGATCAGTGTCACACGAACAAGTTGGACGCGGGGCTCAACGGATATTGGTACTACCGGAAGCATTGTATATAAGACGAACTTTAGAAAAAAGTCATCAATATTTTAATTTCAAGATTGATTATAAACGTAATGTAATAGTAAGTCGTAAGTCAATATAGGCGTAAGTTAAACGTTCCATGTATCAAAAATATAATGTTTGTGTAGAAGTACACGCGCTGTAACAGTCTGCAACACTTAACCTGTGCGTATAATAAAACTTGAACATACATTATTGTGAAACGCTTTGTAAAACACCTGATTATAAATGTATTAATATAGTTTAAACTAATACTTTGCTAAGACAATGCAGCAATTTCTTAAACATAAATTACATAATATATTTTAATATATTTAAAAATAAATGAACATTATTAATAGTATTAAACTATTATTGCAATTCCCGAATGGATCAGCTGTTGATACCAAAATTTTGTTAACATCCATATAAAACACGGTTTCTGCAATAAATATCTAAATAATTTATTAAATAACAGTAGGTACGCAAGTATTGTTATATATGTAATTAATGCGTATTTAACAATTTCATATACTTATTTATATGCGACTGTCAAGGCCTTTCCTTATTATATTTTTTTCTGTGCCTATGTTTATAAATTTCTTTATTGCGTTGGTTACGGCCCGGCCATGAGTATTTGTGACGTGAAGGCGCGACGATGCGGCACACTCTACACGCCCCAGACAGTGACGTGAAGGCGCCGCGACCATTCAATAATATAGCCTTTAGCCTCAACTACATAGTAAACTATTCGTCGTTTTTTTATGAGGGTGGGCTGCTGTCGGCGCGCTCCTTGCACCACTCCGTCCGGGGCGACAGAGGGATGTAAGCACGCACACCCGCAACACATCCGCGATGCACGTCGCCTTCGTCGTTGGGCCGACCACCGGAGCAAGGTGACTTAACGTCAGTGGTCGGCCCGACGGAATACCCCCTATTTGGGGTACCCTCCTCCCCGAGGAGGGGACGTCGGTCGGCCTCTCAGCGGGTGACGGACTAATTCCTCGGTCACGTCACCCGCGGCCTCGACTAGGGCGGCATGAGGCGCAGGTATTCGCGCCTACGCGCTCCTCGAGCAAGCGATCCGCCGCCTCCTTCCGCGGGACTACTGCCTCGCTGAAGACTGCGACCGCGTCCCAGAAACTATATGTCTGTAGGTACTGTAGCGACAGAAACAGCGTGACTGTTGATCCCAACTTCTCTGTGAGATCTGGAGACGGAGATGCTCGCCAGAATTTACCAGCGGGTGTCGGCGACGCGAGCGGAGTCTTGTTAGATGGCCGTGACGTCTATGCCCGTTGGGCAGACTGGCCGTAGAGGAGATCTTCCGGCCGGTGCTAATGAAGTGGTTGACTCGCCAGCACGGGGTACTCTCCAAACTAGTGTAGATACTGACGCGACACGGTTGTTTCAAGGTCGTGAGGGAAGGGAAGGGAGAGTACACCGTCTTGTCACCTCTGCGATTGCGATGGAGCGTTCCCGGGTGGGCTACGGATATCGGAAATGCAGTACCAGTGGTCGGTGAGGGAGAGGTGAGTACGATGAGTTGTGGGGCCGAGCGCCACTCTATCGTCACTGCAGACGGAGCGGACGCTGTGCCTCTAGACCTCTAGCCGACAAAAAAAAGCTGTGACCAGTACCTACTTATTAAACTTTATCATTGTCTCTACATTACTTGGCGAAAAGTAAGTTTCTGATGTGAAACATCTATAGGCGAGGGTAAATCTTTCAAATCAAATCATTGTCGTGGCGTAAACGAGCCGGCGGTGACGTAACGCCACGCTATATGATGGAATATATGTACTACACGTAGTGCGTATTACTGCCATACGTGTGCGAGTGAGACGCAGCGACGCGATGATCTGCGTAAGCGACAGTGCGGTGATGTAATTATGATTGTTATGTAATATTTTAAAACTATTATCCATACTAATATTATAAATGCGAAAGTAAGGATGTTTGTTTGTTTGTAACGCTTAAACCACCGAACCGATTTCAAAAATTCTTTCACCAATGGAAAGCTATAATATCAGGGAGTAACATAGGCTACATTTTATCCCGGTATTCCCACGGGAACAGGAACTACGCGGGTTTAAGTGACTGAAACCGAAGCGAAGCGAGGCGGGTTGCTAGTATGTATATAATTCTCGTGTCACGATGTTGCTCCGAAATGAACTCCGAAACTAGCAATACGATTTTGACTTTTTCTTTTTTTAAATGTGTGTTTCGTTCCAATTTGAGAGATAGGATAGTTCTTATTCAGTTATTTCAAGCAAAGATTTGGTCATCTTGATGTGCAGGAAGATGGCGAACCGAAACTTTTCCATTTTGAGTACTACAACGTATTGTGTGACATAAGTTTGTTATTATCTGTAAAAGGTATAATGATCATAGATTATTTATTTCCCGCATCTAATAAATGGCGGCGTGTAAAATTTTCACGTTCTGAATATTATTGTTTTATGTACTGCTTTAAATTTTATGAAAATTATATTGTTTGATTGATTGGAACGGTAA
Source organism: Lymantria dispar (assembly GCA_032191425.1). Lineage (NCBI taxonomy): Eukaryota > Metazoa > Arthropoda > Insecta > Lepidoptera > Erebidae > Lymantria > Lymantria dispar. The sequence continues at coordinate 44,054,068 of CM063440.1, read as the reverse complement.
TGGTTGATGTTTTGATATTTTTATAGGCCATCACGGTCCATGGCGTTTTATTCCTCCTTCAGACATAAACCACATTCATAAAATATATAATTTATTTAAACATTCACTAGAATTAATTTATACTTATGGCAAAACAACGTTTGCCGGCTCAGCTAGTAATAATATGAATATACATCGTAATATTTATATTATTATGCCATATTAGTTCCTATCATAATCCCTCCTTATATGCTTTTTTACTTGTACATAATAATTTCGATGTTACACATCTGCCAGGCGTCCTGAGCGACGGCGCACTTTTTTTATTCAAGATATAACATTTGAAAGTATTGTAAAGTTCATGATTTAAATAAAAATCGGTGAACAGACGGGAATTTCACAATGAACACAAGCTATACAGAAATAAAAATTGTTTGCATCTCACAATCACTTGCACATTATTTCGCGTTAATTAAAATCAAACTTGTTTTTAGAATAGACGTCGTGTATGTATGTATGTATGTATGTATGTATGTCGCTCGCACACAACACCGGCATGTCTCTATGCCTTCATACATTTGTTGCCGCAGCTCGTCGCCGCAGCTCGTCGCCGCCCGCCACTCGTCCGCCGCTAGCTCGTGCTATTCGCCCGTCGTTCTTTCCTTTTCCCTCAGGGTATATTATCCTCAGATGGCTATTACACCCTTACGCGTATTAATCATGAGTGTTGAGAGCTCTTAACACGAAACTTTTGAGCAACGGTACCCAAGGGCACTCACTGTGGGGTACAAAACTAGACCTCGAATGTTGCTGAAATCAAAACGGGAGAACACATTTTAAGTTATTGTTATGCTACATGGTTTCGCACCTCGACAGTGACGACGAAACCGTTTTTGTATTGGCTATGGCTTTACGGCCCGTATAGGCTCTGATCCTGAGTTTGTAATGTTCTCGTTGTCGTCGAGCTCGTTGAGAATGAGTCACGGACGACGTCGGCCATTACAGGTTGCGGTGTGCCGTGGCATGTATCTACGGGCACACTGCTTAATGATCGGCAAGGGCAGTATGTATCCCGGGGGTGTGTGCTGACAGTGTAAAATCTGTCTGTACGTCGTTAACATACGACAGCTTAGTGTTGCGCCTAAACAGGTTGTGTAATGGACTGATCGCCGGTCGCGTAGCGGCGCCCAGGGGGTACGTCTAGTACTGTTCCGTGTATGTATTTGTTTTACTCACAGCACGCTACGCAGTTCGCACTACGTGAATTTTCGCTGCAGCGACTAACTAGTGAGTGGGCCCTTGAGGTATCGTTATATTCGTCTTAAACCCCGAGTATCACTTGATAGGTCTTTGAAAAAAATCTTAGTAAAAAAAAAGGTTTTTGATGAGGTAAGAAAAATGACCAAATGTATAGACTAGTGTACTAAATAAAGAATGTAAAAACGCGCTTGAAACCAAGGAATGAAAGTTTGTAAGAGACTATTTGATAATAATGAAATTATAACAATGTAAGTAACGAAATACATATTTTAGGATTTTTAGTGAAACACCCAAACGTTTCAAACTAGGGGAAGGGATTAAACGTGGTGCAATACACCTAACAAATTTTCATTAAAACAGTCAAGACGAGATCATATAACTCGCGATATCATAAAGTTGTCAGTTATCATGTACAGACATCTTCTAACTCTACAAGCACTAATATCACAAAACCATCTACACCTTTGACAAAATATATGGTTTGACTGTTTAACTACAGGTACTCGTGTGGCTCGTAATGTGAAACATTTATTCAATGCTCATTACATTCATAATATCTTTATATGTATATAAATTTCTTATGTACGAGTGTATGTCACTGAACTCCTAAACGGCTCGACGGAAGTTGATGAAATTTTGTGTGTGTGTTCAAGGGGTCGTTTAGATTCACAATTGGATCCGGTAAGTGGCCCCGCTGTTGATTTCAAGAAGAATTCCTTTTATTTGAACAGAACAACGTCTGTTGGGTCAGCAAGTATATATTACATGTATGTATGTATGTATGTAGGGGTGACACGTGAACGAGTTGATCACGACACTGTGACGTCACATATTATACTAGAGACTAAACAGTACGACCTTCAACAATTGACACGTCGCATTTAATATATTAGCGGTACACACACAGAGGCAGTGCCGCGCGTGTCACGTTAAATGATAAGTGTCACTTAACAGCACCAGAAGATACAGCAGACGACACTGGTATTTTTTACGTATCAGAGACTCTAGTCAGAATCCTCCAAGAATCGATTATCGCACTAGACAAATGGTCTAGATTGTGGACAATAAGTTTCAACCATACGAAAAGCCATGGGAGGGTACCCCTCAAGGGGGGTATTCCGTCGGGCCGACCACTGACGTCAAGTCACCCTGCTCCGGTGGTCTTTGGGTGGGTCGCGGGAGTTGCGTGCTTAAGCCCCTCTGTCGCCCCGGACGGAGTGGTGCGGAGGCGCGCCGACCGCGACCCACCCACAAAAAAAAAAAAAAAAAAAATTATATATTATTGAATCAGTCATATCATATTCATGTGTAGTGGAGCCCTGATTCTCCGGGCTCCAGTTATGCGTATTAGCTATTAACCGCGAACAAATCCTTACCTAATATTAGAAATGTGAAAGTAAGTTTGTTTGTTTGTTACGCTTTCACGCATAATCCACCGAACCATTTTCAAAAATTCTTTCACCAAGGGAAAGCTATAATATCAGGGAGTAACATTGGCTATATTTTATCCCGGTATTCCCACGGGAACGGTCCCTACACGGGTGAAACCGAAGCGAAGCGAGGGCGGGTTGCTAGTATCTAATAATATGGGTATCAAATGAAAGTGCTGAAGTAATTATCATATTTGTCCACAAAGTGCGCTCCTGTACAGTCTGCATCCAACGACGCTCAGCATCATTCATCAGCTCGTCAGTTCCTCTGGGTTTTCATTCTACACTGCTTACTCTTCTGTATTTATGTGTATGTGTGTGTGTATGTATTTCTATATAATGTAATACTAAATGGCCCAACAGACGCTATTCTATTCAAATTAAAAAAAGGTATTATCTTTGTAATCGATCACAGCGCCACCTACTGGGTCTAAATATTGATCTAAACCATTCTTGAACCCACTTGAACACATATAAAATTTCTTCAAAATCAATCCAACCGTTTAGAACGAGTTAAATTATAAACACACTAACAAAAGATTTATAGCTAGCGTACAAGCTGACCCAGCAGACGTTGTTCTGTTCAAATAGAATAAAAGAAATCCTCGAAATCGACAGCAGCGCCATCTACCGGGTCCAATTGTTAATCTAAACCATTCTCGAATCCCCTTGAACACGCACACACAAAATACTTGATCGTCCGCTGTGTAAACAGCTAAATATTCGCAATAATCATGTGTGACAGAATCGTATTATTGAAAAATATTTTCACCTTCTATGTAAACAAAATCTTAGGTTAAAGTTAGCGTTAGCCCAAAGTATCTGTACCACGCGGACGAAGTTGCGTGCAGAAACTAGTATATGCTAAAGACTAGCAGCGCCCTGCGGTGTAACCCGCATAATGCCCCTTTCTGTGGGAACATCGAGATAAATTATAGCCTTTTTTTTTTTTTTTTTGTTTTGGGTGGGCTATGGTAAGCGCACGCGCGGTCCTGTGCGTCCGGGGCGATGAAAGGGCGGCGCGCGGGCCCATAACCCACCCGTACCCACGTCACCTCGTTGTTTGTTGGGCCGACCACCGGAGCAGATGTGACTTGTCATCAGTGGTCGGCCCGACGGAATACCCGTTCGGGTAACCTCACCTCTCGACGTACTGGGACGTCGGTCGCCGTCGCGCGGTCAGCCTCTCTGCGGGTGACGGACAATTCCCCGGTCCGATCACCCGCGGCCTCGGCTAGGGCGGCATTAGGCGCAGATACTCGCGCCTGCGCCGCCCGAGTTGCCGGCGGCGGAACGGGTCGCCGAATAGGAGCTCTACTCGCACACGACCCGCCGCCTCCTTCCGTGAGATTAGATAAATTATAGCCTATGTGTTATTCTGATATGTAAGCTATGTTATTGTAGTTTCATCGAAATCCATTCAGTAGTTTTGCCGTGAAAGAGCAACAAACATGTTCACATCTTCACAAACTGTCGCGTTTATAATATTAGTAGGACTGTACGATAGCTATAGTTATTAGTGTCATACACACACACACACACACACACACACGCACACACACACACACACACGCGCACGTCTCGTGCACACTTCACATATAGAGAGATACACAGACATAATTATGTAGTTAGTTCTCTACGAGCTGGTTACAACTAGACATACACATTATTTGACAGGTTACGTACATAGAAGTAGTTCAGTTCCATTAAAATAAAAAGAATTCACGTTGATGTGCCGTAAGTCATCACTGGTAACACCCACTGGTGGTACACCTGTGTTTTCAGACACTGAGGTATGTTGGATGAGGAGATCCTCTTAAATTTTCCAAACACTGCTCAACCGAGATTGGATCTACCTAACTGGACTGCTTGTCCAAGGTAAACGTAATAATCGATAACTTCGAGAACTGCATTGTCGACTAGAGTCGGTACAGGAATGGCGTGGCAATGACATGACTATTGTTTTATCCATGTTCATTTGTAAACCCACTAATTGACATAGACATATGTATATACTTTGCTAAAATCGTTGAGCCATGGTGCCAACATCCTCCATGTATTCTTCGTGTCTGTAAATCCAAGGTGAGCGATGTATTCGCCGTCGATGTTGTTGTCTTTTTATTTTTTTTGTGTGTGACTTAGTTGTTAGCCTCGGATGGCTGTGACAACTTTACCCGGACTGGTGGGTGAGCGCTGAGGGCTCTATGTTGTTGTCGAGTCCGGTCCAGTTTAAAAGCTTGAAGACATCTTCTAATGCAATAGTGAACAGTTTCAAAGAGATGACGTCTTCCTGTCTCACGCCTTTCTGTATTTGGATTGGTTTTATACTCTTGTCCCGGATACGGGTGTTCTTATGCTAACACTTCAGTACTTCATTATAACGATGGTCCATTTGGCATGGTCCAAGTTTCGACTGAATCAAAGGCTTTCTCCCAGTCCACAAACGCTATACAGAGAGGTGGACTGTACTCACCGGTACCGGTCTTCTAAATTATTTATTGAAACGTCAGCCTGCAGTGTATGGTGCTATAGCCTTCTCGAAAATCTGCTTCTTCTGGCGGCTGGAGGTAATCGAGCTTGCGGCTGGGTCGCTTTCTAATTAACATCGAAAACAACCTGTAGCCGTGGGATAGGAGTGAGACTGGTTCGCAGTACCTTAGAAGAGGTTTGTCCGCCCTTCTTGATGAACAGCACCACCATATTTGTGCAAGAACACCTCAACACACATCAGCTCGAGTGGAGCGCACAGCACACAAGGGAAATAACATTTAGTGTTTATATATAAAACACATTACGAGCTGTTTCGTTGAAAAATTGTTTCAAATATATTTTCATCTAAATACATATATATATGTTTAGTTACATTATTGTGTTGAATACATATACGTTGTATTATATATATATATAAATAGGATAATAGAGAGCTGTGGAGTGAGTGAAGAAGCAGTGACAAAGATTAAAAAGGTATGTTAAAGTGGTTTGTACATGTAGAAAGAATAAGTGAAGAGAGGACGGTGAATCAAGTATACAGAGCAAGTGTCAGTGGGACGGTTACATGAGATAGATCACGCCTCACGTTTCTGCATCAAGTTGGAGATGTGCCGGTGAGAGGTCACGTGTCAGAGTACGCGTAACCGTAGAGAATGCATCAAGACCTTGATGTGTGTGAGTGAAGTGTAGTCTCTGCCTACCGCTCTGGGTAACGGGCGTCAAGCTCGTGTAACGCTTTTAGTTAATAATACTGTAGCACTAGATTACATTAGGTTACACACACACAGACACACTTAGTCTATCGTATACTATACGTGTGTGTGTGTGCGTGACAATACAGTTAGATATAATTTTATTGAATAGTGTATACAGTACATTAATGTGATGTGTTGTTATCTTAACGTAAGATTAATGGCCGCCAGCGTCGTTCAACATTGGCAAATTGATAGCCGCCGCCGCGACCTAAGTCACACCGGCACACTGACACGGTAGCCGACACCACTGAACACCGCGGCCGCAGTGAGCACAGCCCAGCATCCGAACGTACCGTTGAATCGTATATAGAACAATTTAAATAATATAAAAAACTACAAAACAAACCAATACATCTAACACACACGCGAATAGTTTACAAAAATAGATAATGCGAATAACTGACACACATTGGATCGAGTGCGAGCGAGACAGACAGACAGAGAGCAACATACGGTTTATTGTGCTAGCGTCCGACAAGGACACCGCAATCGCTATCACCTCTATCGCCATCGCCATCGCCGTCGCCGTCGCCGTCGCCGTGATCAAAACAACAGCTCACCTAGGCGCATTCACATATCACGGTGCACCGAGGTGCATCACACAAACAAACACATATATATATATATATATGTATATATTATTCCTTCCTGATTCTTTTGTGGCTGTTACAATGGATCAGCTAAGCAATAAAAAGTTACCAGTTGTACAATCAAATTTGAAGACATACTACTAATAGCAGCAGCATCTAACGACTTATTCAAATATACACACAAAATTTCATCGAAATCCGTTCATGCGTTTAGGAGGAGCTAGGTGTGGTATGATGAAGCGCAACTAACAATAATGCCTATTACATGAATCACCATCCCTTTTCATATTAGTGGGTGTCGTAAAAGACAACTAAAGGATAACATTTCAGCAACACAAGGAAACTTAGAAATAAAACCTCATATCGATCCATCTTACAAGCGTGGAACAAGCGGCTGAGGTTGAAGGAATTGAATCTTATATAAATGTGCGCCTGCGCTTGACTGGTGCAAGAACACTCAATGTGCTATTGTGACACGCGCGCGTGTGTGTGTGTGTGTGCGTGTGCGCGTGTGTGCGTGTGTTGTGTGTGGGTGTCGCTCGTGACCTGCCTAAAATGTGAATCATGTGATTTGGCACAAACGTTGGCTCCAATCTATACACCAACAGTAGGTACGTCAACGTTGTCCGGTTATTTCTGACGCTGAACGTTACGCGCTTGGCAACAATAAACATAGCATTCGTCTTATTTTTTTTCTCTCACTAGGCCTAAGGACGCGTTTGGCATATGTAACTCTGTGCTAATACACGCCCGTCTCGAGTAATGACCGTACGCCATACGCCATGCATTGCCATTATGCGCGTGCACACACGTGTACACACATTAATATGCGGTGACAACTACCAAAACTGTCAACCTCTTAAGGGGCACCCCTTAAGAGACTAATAAATGCTACACATAGAGCTAACTAATAACGTCTGAACAACAATAATATTCCCAAAGAGAGTTGACGTAAGGCGAGCGGCCACTTGTAAATTTATAGGCAATAGCTTCTACAATGTACAATGATAGAGGCAAATGAATGATGTTAAATAATCTGTATATTATTGTACATAAGCATTTGAACATGTAAATATAGCACCCGCCACTTAATATTGCACATCGTCTCTTAGAAAGAGATAGATAATCGACTTGATAGAGCGTCGCACGCGCTATGTGCAATACACACTGTTGAAGTGAAGTAGAGTTGACACATGTGTTGTCGCGGCGACTCACTCTCTCTCTCTCTGTTGTGGAAGTACTAACAGCTGACTGACGCGTCGACTTCCCCACATGTATGCTAGAGTCCTAGTAAAGTGTGATGTAGAAGTTTGAATGTTAATAATGCTCTATTTATATTATATAAATAGATTAATTTATACGTATGTATGATAATACATAACCTCTATACAGTAGAAACTCAATTATCCAGCCTTCAGTTAAACGGATTCAAAATTATCGCATCCGGATTTCCGATTATCCGAATGCCTAACTACAATAAGTCCGTTACATGCCCGGTATTAGCCACCGCTGCATTTACATCCGCCAGCGAGAAAAATATCCTCTGATTAGTTGAGTTACAGAATATAAAGAATTTTCTTATTATTAACAAGTATTTGCACTACAAAAGTGAGAAACTGCTAAGTTTCGATTCGTAAGTATGCATGTATAAATCTTAGTTTTTTATTGCAAACGGCGACAAATTAGCAAACAGTACACCTGATGATAAGTGCTGCTGTCGCTCACGGACGTTTGCAAGGCCGCTGCCTGTCTACATAGAAGAAAGTAAAGGGAGTGTGAATGCGTGCAATGAGGTCCGGTGATACTAAAGGCACCACTAAAACCCTCCACACGCAAACACCCTTAGAAAGTTGGGCTTCCGGTTCTCTAGCTCACCGAATGAAGCGCGCTAACAAATTGCTACGTTGATTTTCTTCTCGGTGTGGTGCTACCCCGGACGGACCGAGCGCGCGACCTAAGTGTTACTTAACAAAGTTGATCGCGATGGATTTTTTCAATGTTTTCACATTCACAATTATGTATATGAGTTTCCACATTGTATACACACTATTACCTAGTTAGACGCCAAATTTGAATCATTTCATTTGTAAATGGTTCAAATTTTTGATCTATACTTATATGTCAGTCAGTCAATCATAGAAATGACTATTTTTGGACATTAATATAACAACAACCGTTTTTTACTGTCTAAAGTCATTTTTACTTACTAAAGTCTGTTACTGTCTAAAGTCACTTTTACTTACTAAAGTCTGTTACTGTCCAACGATAGTAAAAAACGGTTATTGATATTGTAATGTCCAAAAATAGTCATTTTTCATCATTGACTAGACAAGCGTTATTTTACAAATGTTATAAAATAACGCTTGTTATATTAACTTATCTAGTTGGTCAGGGTTTTGAGTTTGAAGAGGTCAAATGTAGCTCGATACATTTTGTGTAAACTTACACACGGTGCGGTACGGCTCACCATCTCTCTTGTCTTGTCACGCTGCCGCCTATATAGATTGCACCTATTAAATATATTACAAACACAAATACATTTATTATATTTAACAATAGGTAATATGCACGTGACACCTAAATGAACAAAATATTTTTATTCGTATGTGTGCGTGATGACAATTAGATTATAGTTATTAGTTTATTTCATAGGTCATGTTTGTTATAATATTCGTAGTCATATGTTGTTTAGAACATATAACTGTTTATATACATATTTGTAGAATATTCGATATTTAATAACGCATAAATACCTACGCGGCTCTCATAGCGTTAACGCTCCTATAGAATTTGTAGAATGAAAGGCGGCAAGGGCGGCGGCGGCGGCGGCGGCGATAATAACGACATACAGCTTTGTACTCTCCAACTTGTAATTCACCTTATAGCGGTTACAATACGAATGAATTAAAGTTTTTTTTTTTGTGTAACTTAGTTGTTAGCCTCAGATGGCTGTGACAACTTTACCCGGACTGGTGGGTGAGCGCTGAGGGCTTTCAACCCGTAGGAATTAAAATATTCCAACTGGCGGTATCTATACATTCACATGGCCCGAGCACTACAACACACACTTAATTGGTAGTGTTAAATATTAAATATCTTAATTATTCTAATAAATATTTACGTGCAAATATTATACACGATTATGTAACATTAAACATTTATAACGGCGGAAGTTGACACCTAGGTGTCAGTATAATGAAATCATAAATCAGTCAAATAAGAATCTAACATACTAGGTATGCAGTAAAACAATGATTTTAGGATTGATTAATCGACACAGACACTACTTTCTTACAGAAAGTACAGAGGTCTATAACAATAAGCACTATTTAGTAGTCGCACCGGAACCTGACAAGCGGAAGGCGTCCATTGTATGAGAATTATATCAACTTACAGAAATATGAACCAATTATTTACTCTGTTATGAAATCACCAATTAAATTATAAAACTATAATCAAGTCGGTTAATAATTAAGATGTATCCGAATTAGCCGTATATGTGGGGCCGGCAGTACTACTTGATAACAAATTGTAAACGGCTCCCGCTACAGTAAAGCCGCTTAATGAAATTATATAGTTTTGTGATTGGCTATAATTCCGACCCTGTGATTGGGTATAAAAATATGCAAAACTGACAACCAATCACAGGATCGGCATTATAAATCGAGCAGAAATATATAAAAGTAGGCCCGGGCGATGCGACCGGCACCGGCTACCGCCTGATAAGTCTACTGAAAGGTCTAGGCAAGATCTACGAACGATTTATAGTGGTTGGACCATACTGTTGACAATTGTCTGTCTACAGCCGCGGACCGGTCCGTAGTACCACACTGAGCAGAAAATCGAGGTCCCAGTAGTAGCAATTTGTTACTGCACTTCGTTCGGTGAGCGAGAGAGCCAACTTTCTGAGGGTGTTAGCGTGTGGTGGGTTTGGTGATTCAGTTAGTATCATCCAACCTCATTGCACGCATTCCCACTCCCTTCACTTTCTTCACGGTAGGCAGCGGCCCAGCAAAAGTCCATGAGCGGCAGCCTCACTTACCATCAGGTGTACTGTTTGCTCGTTTACCACCAACAGCGATAAAAAAGAGTAGTTCTCAGTAGATTAAGAACATTCGCCGAGGCTAACAACCTCATTCTCGACACGCACAATTTGGCTTCCATGCCAAACAGCGGCGTACAACAACTTCACCGTCTGGCAGAATACACAAGTAGTCAGCTCGTTATGAACAGATTTACGGGTGTATTTTTCCTAAACGTAGCGAAAGATTTCGACAGTTTGAAATGAAGGGCTCGTCTACAAACATTATCTCCTCAAAATCCCTGACTACTTAATTTTGATTATACATGACTACTTAAGTCATCGCAGCTTTCGCTACAGGGTGGAAGGGACGTTGTCGACCTCCAAATTCAAATTCAAATCATTTATTATGCATAGACCCCGAGAGGGCACTTACATATTGTCAATTTTACAAAATAAAATTAAATTATCCAATAAAAATAAACTACTACCGGATCGGAACGCGACCGCTACTGAGGTGATCCGGTAAGAAACTCAGCGGGCTTGTCTATTATATTTGATTATTTTTGTCTTACTAGATATAATATTGTGTACATGTTTTGTAAGACCTAGCTCCAGTGTGATGCCCTTCGAACTGTAAGATACTTAATATAGTTGAAATGATTATGGCTGGTCCCTCCAACCCTATAAAGACCGGCGTCCCTCAGGGGTCAGTCCTTTCCCCATTCCTTTTCACGCTATATACTAGCGATATGCCTAAATTCAACCGGGTACACAAAGCGCTCTACGCTGATGACACCGCACTCTTTTGCGCCGGTAGATCTCCGATATCAATAACCAAAATGTGGGCACACACACACTCTGTCTCCAGCGACGCCCCAAGCCGATGTCTGTTCCCCACGGAGAGAGCCTTTGGGCGGTGTCGCTTAGTTTACTTTCACCGGGTTGAGAGCTTTCAGCTCTCACCCATAGCCCGCGTCAAACTGTCAAAGCTATCTGCGGCTAACAGCGCTATACACTACTTAAAAAATTGTCATGTGATTCGTCCGGCAACGCATGCGAGAGATGGCTACTATGTATATTGTATACTAGCAACCCACCCTCGCCTCGGTTTCAGTCGTCTACCCGCATAGTTCCCGTTCCCGTAGGAATACCGGGATAAAATATAGCCTAAGTTACTCCCTATATAAAGAGCTACCATACAAACTATTATTTTGACATAACAAACAGACACTTAAATTTTATTTATATGTATAGATACGAGCAGATCATTATGCAATGTAAATATACATATGCCCATGTATCTTGTATAATTAAATAATAAGATAAGTAAATTATAACGATATGTACTTGCAATCATATTATTGCATTCAACTGATGTAATTATATCATTATACAACATACAACAAACAACCTTAACAATTATAACATAAAGTATATATTTGCGTGTACATATATGATATATTTTGATATGTTTAACTGATTATGATTTGCATATTATATATGAATGTGTGTGTGTGTGTGTGTGTGTGTTACATATAGCGCGCATACAAGAGTAGCTGCGTAACCATGGCAACGCGTGTGTTAAGATATCACTCAGCGCCCGTAGTAACGCATTGCGACGAGACGACACGATGTGATCATAGTGAGATGAACATTTAGTTGATAAATGATATAGAGATATGTGTGTGTGTGTGTGTGTGTATCAACTAGTATAAACTAATTATACTTGTAGTTATATTGTATATTAAAACGTTTTATTTCATCATACATATATATATATATATATATATATATATATAATATTGAGCGCAAATAAAATGGGGCATATTGAGTAATTGCTGAGATCAACTGTCATGTATTATCATTAGACCTTGAATATGATTTAGATGTGTAGTGAGTACATATTTGTCAATAACATTGCAAACAACACGTCCAGCGCACTTATAGGTGGATTGAATGGCTCCTATTGGCACCATACTAGTGCACCACCACCTTCATGGCGCCATAGTAATGAAAATGCATTCGCATCTTAGTAACATTATCAAATTTCAATTCAACTGAGCGTCGAGAACTGACAATTCGAGTGTTGCAATTTTTGAAATAATCGTATTTATAAATAAAAAATCTTAAAATAATAAGGTAAAGAACGATAGTGTCGGTACTTAATCGATCAAAAACGTGAGTCCAAAAATACTACATGCGTGCAAGCGATTACACACGCACATCATTATATAATAGAGTTAGTCGCCTTGTGTATACAGTGACCTTGTACGCTGCGTCACGATTTGGAGTAGGGAGCCATTTCTGGCTCCAATTTAAATGCCTTAAATTTTGTACGTGAATTAACCTTCTATGAGTTATTATTCTAAGTAAAAAATATATTTTATAAATGAAAAATAAACATGAAATTGTTTTTTTATATATAATAAATGATTGCCTCCATTTATATCATAAGTGTTACATCACCACATTATAATTATTATAATGTTGTACTTGGCTCCCATTTTCACATTTATGTTTTTGCTGGGATATATACAGGATGTATCAGGTTATAGGGCAACTGCTGGACAAACGGGAGTTAGGCAATGGTGGTAGGAACCCATGAAAAAATTTGAAGAAAAAATATTGATTCGTTAATGAGTTAGAGACGTGTAAAATTTTCAATTTTGTCATCGCTTTTTCGTGTAAATCTGATTGAAATTTATAAAGTCAGTGATACTTAATCTGCAACATATTCGCATTACGTTCGCTTTAAATCAGCTAATCGGCCGATAACCGTTTAGGAGCCGTCTTTGTACCTACGTTACCATTGAAGCGTTTGCGCAATTTATACCTATTAATACTGTCGAAGCTTTACATCTGTATCCTGTCTGTACATGTCTACATAATACGTAACATTTAAGGCATAGACTCTTAGACACATATTTTTGAAATCACATAACTTTTATGTTGTTTTGTTTTTTGTGTAATTTACATTCTGATTACGATCTATGACCGTTAAACTACAACATACTCGAACAGTTGCTCCATAACCTGATACGCCCCCTGTATATATGAGTTTGTTGTATTTATATCGAATAGTTTTTGAGTTGTGAAGGGATCCAAAGTGACTCGTAATGGTTCATGTGAATTTGGTATAAAGGTACACACGGTGCGATTAACAAGTTCTGTTTGTTTGAACTTAGCTCGACACGTAACCGCGTGTCTATAGATAAATAAGTTACGTTTTACACTCTTTATGTGTTAGTCGCAAATGATGATCGATGATAGCGGTGAATGCACAGGGCTCTCTACTCAAAACGTCTTAACAAGCTGGCCCTAAGCCCCCCCCCCCTGTGTACCTCGCCTTAGGGTGTTGCTATGCTAACGACATTGCGAGAGTTCACACTTTATTTGATTTTATTATTACGCGAGACGATTTCGCACCTCGACGGTGCGGAGGGAACCTTGGTTTTTTGGCCAATATTATACAAATTATTATTTAAAATGTGAATATAACCTCTCAATATAACTATGTTAACACGTCTTAAGTGACGTTGCTCGGTATCGTACACAGAAATAATACATTAGAAGGGCGATTGCTCGTATTTTGTACTAAACCAGTGTCGCCGCATTTCTCCCTCCGTTTAACGTTAACACATACGCAAGGTCTATGCTTACAACAATTTCGTACACTAACATAACACACACATTTTTTTTCTTTTGTAATATACACATTTTATTCAGAATTATCTTCTGCCAAACTGCATAACAGTTTGTCGGCAGTGTTCTCATGGTTACGTACCGCACATTACATTATTAAACACCTATATAAATGTAGGTATACACATCTAAATCATATTATCATATTTATACATGCAATTATTCTAATATGTTTTGATATAATTATATAATAAAATTTAAAGAGAAAATAATAACAATTATGTATAATAAAAAAAAAAGAAAGACTAAAAACAAAAACTCCATTCATAAATAAATTTATCTATACATTGATTTCTCCTATATATTATTTTTAAATCCTTACACATTGATTAACTTTACCTATTCTGTTCACTATGGACACATACTCAAATAATGTTTTAATAGTAAGTTTTTTAGATGTTTTTTGTAACGTCATGGGTGATTAAATGTGCTGGTAGCTCATTTAATAGTGTAGGAGTTAGCCACCTTCGCATGCGTTGACCAAACTAATTGTTCACTCTTGGAACCTTATATTTCATTTTTCGTGCAACCTTACGACTTGGTTGCCTATGGACTATCTCATTTTTGTGTTCATTTGAATTAGATTGTTCTAATATTATCATAGACTTTACTTTCATTTCTATTGGTAAAATTCTACACAGTTTAAATATTTTTTCATAATGCTGATTAAGACTGTTCTTTGTTTTCTTATTTATTAATAATTATATATTAGTAGTCTAAGTTGTATTTTTTTAATCTTGTTTAGATGCGTCCATAATCTCCCAACCCATAATTTATAATTGACTCAGCTAGAGCATGATAAAGTATATATAATATACGTTTACTGATCATGTACTTTAGGTTGTTAACTTTACCTAGCACCGAGCGCAAGTTTTTGCAAACATTATCTAACCTATCTATCTCATAAACCTCGGCGCTGCAATTCTTACACAAACTTGCACTAACTTCTGTGGATAACTCAATGTGTGTGGTAACACACATTTATTATGAAAACCAACGCTAAGTCGGCGCTGGCGGTATCGCATTGAACGCAGTCCATTGCGCGGTTGTTCATATAATAAAAGATGAAATCAACGTTTTTTCTATTTCCGATTTTATCACTATTGTCTATAAACGACAATACTATAATAAAATTAACAAATATCACTGAATTAATAAGTTTCTGGACTTACCGATGAAAACAAATTCTTTCTTAGATTACACTACACAACTGACTGCATTTTCAACATGTTATAACAGCGCAAGACATGTTTCTCTATTTTGTTAGAGCTTCGTTCAACTATATGAGCGCAACTATTAAAAACACGCAAAAGAATTTCGTCGTTGTCCGAGCCAGGGGTTCCTAAACTTTAAAAATAATGGAACACCAACGTAATACCTTTTTCTTTATGTAACCCCATAGTTTAATACCTTTTAATATATGGAACCCCATATCAAAGATAATATATCTGAGGAGAGTGCCTCTGGGGACCCTCTCAGATACGTTCACTGCGGGATTGTGATGAACTTTGTTTTAGTTCAATTCTAGGAGGAAGATTTTTATATAACGCACCACAACATTTGCGGGATTCCCGTGATGAGCTTTTTTTTAGAAATATCTATAATTTATTCGATACGATACCTACCAAAAAGTACTTATTTGAGTAAAAGTATCGGTAAGGCAAGTCTAAGTATTCAATACCAAATAGTATCGATACTTTTTTCGTGTCTACGTGCGCTAAATTAAAAGCTATTTATTTAATTTTGCCGGTTCCCTGATGACTGTTCTACGGAACCCTCGATACCGCGGAACACGTTTTGGGAATCCCTGGTCTGAACAATTGCTCATAATTGCGGCACGCCTGCTCCGTTCACAAGACCGTTCTACATACATTTGTAAAGTCACATACATTGTCATAATATTCGATACATGTACATGTGTGTGTGTGTGTGTGTATGCATAAGCGTGCACGCGCGCAAACACACACACACACACCATATTATAAAACAAACTCTGTCGCGTGTCTGTCTGTCTATCTATATGTTAGCAATAAATTCAAAAACGGATTTTAATGTAGTTTTCACCAATAGATAGAGTGATTCTTGACGAAGGTTTAGGTATATAATTTATTGGCGGCACAGGCGCAGGTATCGCCTGATGCTGCCCTAGCCGAGGACGTGGATGACTGGACCGGGGAGGTAGTCCGTCACCCGCCGGGAGGACGACCGCGCGAAGATCGACGTCCTCCCCGAGGGGGGGACGTCGGCCTAGAGGGTACTCCTCAAAGGGTATTCCGTCGGGCCGACCACTGATGACAAGTCACCTTGCTCCGGTGGTCGGCCCAACGACGAAAGCGACGTGTCACGGATGGGTTACACTTACAGGGCCGCCTCTCTGTCGCCCCGGACGGAGACGGGCGACGTATGCGCTGACTGTAGCTCATCCCCAAAAAAAAAATGTATATAATTTGTTAAGATTTTGTGTACATTGGGTAAAATACAATAATATTTGAAGGTGTCGGAAAAAAGAAATAGGCCTGGGAAACGCTTTTCAACGAAATGTTTGCGTAATCCCTTTGAGATATAATAAACAATTATGGTGAGTTATTCTTTTATTACAGATGTACAAAAAAAGACCAACGATAGTATATATCCTTACTAATATTATAAATGCGAAAGTAAGTTTGTTTGTTACGCTTTCACGCTTAAACCAGCGAACCGATTTAAAAAATTCTTTCACCAATGGAAAGCTATAATATCAGGCAGTAAACATAGGCTATATTTTATCCCGGTATTCTCACGGAAACGGGCATTACGGGAGTAAAACTGAAACCGAAGCGAAGCGAGGTTGCAGTCTTACTAGTATTAAGTACATATTATTAAAATAGGTGACGTATAATACACGGTACACTATGCCAACCAGTCTGATCAGCGTGCTATAGTAGATCAATTTCTCTCCCATTGTGGAGGAGGCTCCAGCCCAACAGTGGGACGTATACGAGCTGTGATGATGATGATGATACGGTAATTGCATATCTAATTATACGCATACAGAATTAATATTTATGATTTTATATAAGTTAGAGACCTTTAACGGCTCATTTCGTGCATTTTATTATACCCTTTTACATATAATTTAAATAAATATCTTAGAAGTTATGACATAAATTTACGGGCACCATGATAAAATTCAAGCACGTTCTTTCAGCGATAACTGGACTCGCTTGATGCCTCGCAGTGCTGTCGTTTTAGTTAACAATTATATAACTAAACGGGCAGGTAGATGTTATTAAATAAATGCATACTTAATTAAAAATGGATAAGTAAGTAAAACAATTATTAAATATAATTTAATAGTTAATAAAAAATTTAAATGATTAATAATTATACGTATACATATTTATAAATTAAAAAATCTACATACATATGTCCTATTTTTGTCCGGGACTGCCGGTTGATCTTAAATGATGCTCTAACACACTCGCTCTCAACACTCCATTTAGAAAACGATACAACATATAAAAAAATTAAACATAACTTGTAGGGAATTTACTGCTCTACAATATTGACAATAATAATAAATAAATAGCGGAAAAACAATAGGAAAAGAGATATTTGCAAAAAAATGTGCAAAACATTTATGTTTTAGACCTTAGATTATAATACTCACTTACACCTTGCCATATCGCCGTATGTGGATTATGGGACAACTTTTAGGATATCAAAATACAAAAATATACGAGTATATATAGAGCTGAATATTACAAAATAAAAAGGCGAACTTACTAAGATGACCGGATTAATTATTGTATTACATATCTACATATTTTTAATAAAAACATGTACTAAACTATTCGTGAAAGTTGTCAAAGAGTTAAGTATCCAACATTGATAACTGAAATAATTCAAATAATAGGTAAAGTATACGTATACTTACTTACACAGCGAAGCTTGGGCAAGTCAGACAGTAGGTAAGGTTAGCTGTCAAATAAGGAAAAAGACGGTCTATGAATTGAGCGCATAAGGAAAGCGATACACTTCCGAGTGGGTGACACAATTAGCAAATAAGGTAAATGGTGCACTAGTAATACTAGTCTAACAATGAGGAATTAAAGAAACTGGCAACAAGGAAAATTAATCGGTGATACACGAAGTCCCTAAAACTCCAGTTTAAATAGTTTT
Organism: Lymantria dispar; assembly: GCA_032191425.1. Taxonomy (NCBI): domain Eukaryota; kingdom Metazoa; phylum Arthropoda; class Insecta; order Lepidoptera; family Erebidae; genus Lymantria; species Lymantria dispar. The sequence continues at coordinate 44,035,677 of CM063440.1, read as the reverse complement.
GGTTTAGAAATACGCCCGATAAGACTCGTTCAATACAACAATCAAACTGTTAGTGTTGTCATTCGCTCTGTGAGCAGTGCGATGTACAAAGCGACCTATCCAGGTGGCACAAAGGTGGACACCTTTGACGCTCTTTTATCGGCGTTTAATAAGCTTAAGCTTAAATGTGAACAGATACTACATAACTACATCAGTAGGAAAATATATATTTTATTTACTTTTTCCTTTATAAAGGCCTGTATTAGTATTCCTTTAGAACTGTTCGTCGCTATTGACATAGGCCGATCAGCTGATCGCGACTTTTATTAAGGCAACGTATGTTTTACTTATGTCAACAATATCATTGATTTATTTAAATTGTAATGAGTATTAAACAAAATAAGAGTATATTGCAGATTAAGTATCATTCATTTAATACATTTCAATGTGATTTAGAGGATGAACCTTATACTACGTGACACATTTCATACAAAAAGCTCCAATAAAAATAACGCCTCAACATTGTTTAAGCGTAGCTTTTTTAATGACTGTGTACAGATTACGTGGTATACGTATGTACATTCGCTTATCTGTATACATTTTTCATGTATTCATTTTGCAATGTTTAGGATCTAATTTGTGGTCTTTCTACTAACTATAGAGATTTTAGTCGGTGTACTAATTAGCTGGCAAGATATTCTTTTTTTTATCTCAACGAGTGCCATATGTTCTTAATCATTCTCCGAAACAGAAATTGTTGTTGAACTAGTTTTAAATACTAAAAATAATAATAACTATACTAGTGGATAGTTTTAATTACACAGACATTTATATTTATAATATTTTTAAAAAGATTATTAGCATAAACAACTAATAAATGTGGAAAAATAAAACAATCAGGATAAAAAGGCCTGGCGCATTTGTTAAGCTTTAATAACCATTGACACAGTTGTAAAGAAAAATTATAATAATAGGTATGTCTCATTTAATTCATTTGCCGCGTGATGACGTAATAGGGTACAGTTCACTACCCCCCCCCCCCCCCCCCATCTTAAACCTGTGGGTGTCGTAAAAAGCGACTAAGGGATTTAATATGCGTATATCTAATACATATGTAAGAGAAAAGAAAACTCGAAGTAAACTCCCAATACCAACACGTCTGACCAACGTGGTATTGAAGATCAATTTCTTGTGCCCCCAGCAGTGGGCCGTATATGAGCTGAAATGAATTATTGAATGATTAGTCAGAATATCTATACCAATAAATAAAATTGGTATAGATGAATGACGACGCGACGCCCTGTTTGCAATCAGAGAGTCAACGCGTCGCAACAAATTTAACGCGACATGTATGAATGTTTTCTTTTCTTATTGTTCCGGGTGCAATGGCTCCGCCCGGTAATACATCTGATCCTCTTCACTGACTATTTGTACATTTTATATATGTTATGTTAAGAGTAATTAGTTATGTGTTAGGCACCTATGAGTGTGATAGACTTTAGATTAAGTTTTTTAATATCACGTAAGCCTTTTTTACTCGTGACTACCGAATATGAACTGAGACTGACAAAATAGTCTTTACTTCAGTTGTTAGCAGTAGTTGTTTGTCTTTTTTGTTTTTTTTTTGTTATTTGGTTACTCATATACAAACCTGCCTGTAGAAGTTTATCACTTCAAAATACTGCGTTGAGTTTAGTGTGACACAATCTAATATAATGTATGGCATTCAATTAATTAATTAATTGTGATGAAGTACCCACACACGGTCAGTTAATGTATTAACATGTATGTTGAAGTGTTTTGTGTGTATTGTGACAATAGGATAGTGTACCTACTAGCAACATACATACTTACACATTGTTTTATCACCAACAGAGACACTTAGACGCGTGCATATCCATGAAGTGAAGTGAAGTGAACTATTGAAACAGTGGTTTCATAATGAAATGCAATAAATAATTATGAAAATTTGAACCTTTAAAAGGATGATAAGTTGACTTGGTCTGTGAGTCTGTACAACATGGGCCATTGTGATGATAACTTGTATACCTATGTGTGTGTGTTATATGTATGTAACTGTTTGTATGTTTGTCAATATGTGTGCGTGTGTAATATGATATTGAACGGCGCTCACCGGAAGCGTGTTAATGGATTGTGTGTGACGTCACTGGCAGTAGGTGAGTACGCACGTAACACGCGCCCGTCACCACCGTACGAGTACGTACCTAGGTAGGTACCACACACACACACACACACACACGCACACACACACACAAGTGTGTAACATTTTATTTCAGCGCACAGCGAAATTGTAATATTCTCTTAAATTATCTTCAACACACTACACTTGTAAAAAAATTAACACTTAACAGACACTGATTGTGACAGTAAAAAAAGAATACAAAACAGTCGAGAGGACTGCACCGACAGAAGTTAAAACTTATAACTATAAATAAACAGTTGTAATTTTTGCATATTCAAATTGTTTAATCTTAAAATTTGTAAATTCAAACCTTTTACATTTATTATTATGTGCATTGTATTATAGCGCAGTATATACTCGTAGGTACGTGTTTTATAAGTTCGTATCACGTCACATTTGCAGCCACACTAAAGGTCCGTTTGCCGCGTGCTGGCGGAATAAGAATACAATACACCACTCTCTGTCATAACCGTGGATGTCTTAAAAGATATAGTAAGCATATAATATATGTGCAAGAGAAGGGAAACTCGAAACAAAACCCTATAACATGTCTGACCAGCATGGTAGATGTAGTAAGGTCAATTTCCCTCCTATTGTGGAGGTGGCTCGAGCCCAGCAGTGGGACGTATATGAGCCGAAATGATGATGTTGACGACTGTAAAGGTCTGTTTGCGGGAGTTACGAGGACCGGGTCACTCCCATCCCTCTATTGTGATTGAGGGGAGTGATGGCTGCTCTAGTGCTTAACTCGTTATCGGGTGCTGCTGGCGGGATTTGGTCCAACCATAATATGTTGCATTATACTTGTGAATTATCTTAAGTGTATCATTTTTCGAAACTCCTTCCACTGGAGCTATTAATAGCCATGTTTTATGTAATTTTATTTAAATGAAATTAGTAAATAAATAAAAAATAGACAAATCCGCTGAGTTTCTTGCCGGATCTTCTCAGTGTGGTCGCGTTCCGATTTGATGGTAGTTTAAGGCAAAATTAAAAAAAAAATAACCCTATTTAAATGCCCCCATTAAATTACTTACAAGTTGTGACAAAATGTTATGGCATACGGCACATGCTCTCTAAATGTCTGAAAGTAGCTCAGCGTGCTATGGAGAGGGCTATGCTATTTCTCTACGTGATAAAATCCTTCTGTGTCTAATATCATAGTCAGATTGGTCAGAGGGTATTCTGTGTGTGATAACGTAGTCAGATGTGTTCGTATAACTACAGAGGAGCTTGGTAAATAATGTGTAATGGTGCCATTACGTATTCACTTCGTCAACTGACATCCGAATGGCAATTTGTAATACTTCAAGACAGTAGGGTAATTCGATTGTCGGGTGGCTTGGTGGGCGGCTTGGGCTTGTGGGCGATGGGGCGCTACCACCCGCTCCCCCTCTTGCTCACTGTCTACAGCCGCCTTACTAGTGCTGTGCTATTGTTGGCTGTAACCTAATTATATTTACTCATACATAAATGTATTATAATTAGTTCGCTCAGTAGTATCTACACACTGCATACCCGATTCTGGAGTTACCATTTTTTTTTTAATGCAAACTGTAGCAAACGAGCAAACATTACACCTGATGGTAAGTTTTGCTGCCACTCGTGGACCTTTGCTAGACCGCTGCCTACCGTGAAGTAAGTGTGACTGCGTGCAATGAAGTTCGGTGAAACATCGGCAAAACTCATCATACGCAAAAACCCTTAGAAAATTGGGCTTCTGGCTCTCTCGCTCACCGAACGAAGCGCAGTAACGAATTACACTCGGACGTCGATTTTCTGCTCAGTGTGATACTACCCCGGATGACAGCTGTCAACATTGTAGCCCTACTACTGTTTTCACAGCATCACCTGCCTGCCGAGTGCCATACAAACGTAAAGTCCCACGGGATGAGGATTTGCGCCCTTTTCGTAAGAATAAAAAAGAACAAAATACTGTGAAGTTGTGGCTATGAATACTAACAGACATCACATTACTACTGAGTGTCGTATAATAACTCAACAGTTTTTTGACCGGGGCGATGTACCTACATCTGATGCTGTCAACAACTACAGTACCTACTAAGGATTGACGTTAGGTAGAGCGACCGATCATTATTAAAACTACTACATATTGCGTCGAGTAATTAGGATAAAAACAGGAGCATAATGATGAATAATAGAAAATTATATTTAAAAAAACTTAAAAACACGCTCACAAGCTGACAGTCCGAATCATAGAAGTTTCGAATTTTGATCATGCGTAGTTTGCACACTAGCTCTATCTCTCTTGCTCTTATGGAAAGGATACGATTAGAAATTTCATAATTCTGGTGAATCTAATCAGGATATTCGCCTATTTTCATTGTCATGAGCCTTTGACGAGTGTGCAAAGTTTAAATAAAATCTGTTCATTCAAAGCGGGGTAAAATGACAAATATTCCGTTACATATATAGCTACATACCTACATACAAATGAAACTAATAAAAGGGTGTAAAAAAGAAAAGGATTCGGCTTAAGGACCATAATTTTATCTGATAAAGCGTCACAAGCCGAACGCTTAGGCCGATCGTGCATCTCTATCGGTTGTTCCGCGGTCTCGCTTGCACGCTTGACTGAAGCGGAACGTGACAACGAGTCGTGCGTTTTCGTGTGTGCAGCCGGTGTTAACCAATTTATTAGAGGTAATCACTTCAAAAATATGTTATTAGGTGTTGTGTACTCTGTGAGTCCACAATGTCGCCACAATAATATCGATGTTGTATATATTTCATTAATATATAAAGTAACAGTTATCAAATAGACAACACCGAGGGTGTAATACAATATTAAAGTAGATTTTCTTAGTACATTCACAAAGTACAATAACCTCGTGTCGAGCGAGCCGCTGCGCTAATGTATTATTCCTGAACGAAAGCGTTCGATATAGTTAGTACCTATGCTACAAAGTCTTGCTGCCTTGCTTATGAATAATACTTCTTGAAAGTCGTCGAATATCTTATTTTGATAATGCACGACTAGCTAAGTTATAACAACTTTAGTTAAAGGGCGGAAGGAACTTTGTCGACTTCCTGCCCCCTTTCAAGGGCGGTGTCCCCCAGGTAGCGAGGTCTCTCTGCGCATCTATTCATGTTAGACACTAGTGGTATGCTATAGTTGTATAAGGTACACAAAGCGCTTTTCGGTGATCATACCGCATGCATACTTTGGACTGAGATGATGACTTTTGTACAGGTATGGCCCGGATAATCGTGGCAAAACATCGATAACCACTCAAAACAAATTTGTTAAACAAATTGAGAATAGGAATAAATCCTGAAAAAAATCAAACCGTTATTTTTCATCAGACGAACTGCCTGCGCATACTCTCTAGGACAGAATACCTTCCCATCAGCTCAGCCCATATAGGTACGTCCCATTGTTGGCCTCGGGCCTCCTCCATTGTGGGAGCGAATTTGACCTACCACGCCAGTCAGACGTGTTGGCATAGGGTTTTGTTTCGAGTTCTCCTTCTCTTGCATAATTCTTATCTGAATGTTAATCTCTTAGTAGTCATTTACATCCACGGGTTAGAGAAACGATGGTGAATTGTATTCTAACTCCGTCACCATATGGGGCCTATATACGTTCCCGTAAAGATATTTATCAAACCTGTCTCATGAAACAGACAACTCATATACTCGGCAGTCACCCTTGACCATCGACTCGGTTGCGCCTCGCATATAAGGCAAGCATCCGTGTAGCCATTGTGATAGATCGTTTGTTACATTCTAAGTTCCACATGATTTCCGTGTGGTGACGGAGTAACAATACAATTCACCACTCCCTATGTTGCCCGTGGATGTCATAAAAGACGACTAAGGAATATATTCTAACACCTAACATCTGTGCAAGAAAAGGCAAACTCGAAATGAAACCCCATACCAACATGTCTGACCAGCATGGTGTAGTAAGTCAAATTCGCTCCCGTTGTGGAGAAGGTCCAAACTCAACAGTAGAATGTATGTGAGCTAAGGTGATGACGTATTTGAGGAACAAGATGCAACCTCCTTTTTCTTTTTTTTTTTTTGTGGCTGATGGAAAATGCATTTACGCATGCCTCCCCTTGATGGTATCGGGGAGGTATGTGGGACTCACCGGAATACCCACTAAAAACCATCAGCTGCTCCACTCCCCCGTCATTCGTGGAGCGTCAGAGGATCGCCTTTCAGCATTCGACTCGGACGCCCCGACGGTAGGTCTGTTGGCCTCACCTCTGTATTATGCTACGAGGGAAGAAGGCGCACATACTGTTGCCGCCGTCTGCCTGGCCGTCGCCTACGCAGAGAGTCAGCAGTGGCATCTGCCTCGCGTTGTCTTTCTGCGGCCTCCTTTTGCGACATCACGGCTTCGCAGAAGGAAGCCGTGGCCGCCCAGTACGCAGGGTTGTCGAGCATTTTGCCTGTTACAGCCACCAGCGACAGGTCTTCTCCGATCTCGGTCACCAGGGCGTGAGATGCAACCTCCTATACGACCCATCATAAACTGAAAGAGTAGTGTTCGCGCTAATGCCTTAGAGTTAGGTGCAGTTAACTATGACATTAAACATTTAAAGTATTCGCCATCCGACGCCCTCGTCATATACCTAGTTGACGAGACTGACTGTGACATTACCATCGCTCAACTGAGAACCTACCACATAACAAATCTACCTAAACCTATCACTATCTACTGCTGTACAGAAACTGCGGCGATATTGTTTAGATTATTAGTGTTGAGCTGTGAGTCACGCACGCCCCAGGTAATCAAAGCCGTTTGTTGTATAACATGGTAGTTTAAATTAGAATATTGTTTCAAAACCCGTCACCTCCCCCATCCCTTTGCTGCCCGTGGGCGTCGGCAAATAAGGAATATATCTATACATATAATTATAATGCAAATGCAGAGATGAAAAACTTGAAATAAAACCTTGTACCGACCCGTCTCACCAATGTGTTTTAGATTGTGGTGCAGGTTCGTGCCCACTAGTGGGGACTGGGGATGTACATGAATTGTGATGATGATAACGATTAATTCAATAAACTAACACCGGATCGGACCATGACCGTTACTGAGAACATTCAGCAACAAACTTAGTGGGTTCGCCTCTTATTTATTTTTTGCTAACTTCTTTTATATAAAATTTGTCACAATATGTTTCGTAAGTATTGTGCCAATGGTATCCACTTCAAATCACATTATAATTCACAAATACATTAAATTATAGTTGACGTGTTAACCACTAGAGTAGTCGTCACTCCCCTCCAATACTTTGGAGGGAAAGGAAAGACCCGCTCTAGGTGGCTACTGCAAGCAGATCCTTTCTGTGAGCACAACCAACACATTTACATGCTATAAACGCAAACCAATGTCGAAATAAAAAAAAAAATCGTTAAGCAAAGCAAAGCACGCTACCCTTTACTATTCTACTTTGCTATCCCTAGCAGAGGCCACGGGTGAACGGACCGGCGATTTAGGCCGTCACCTGCGGAGAGGCTGGCCTTGCGGCAGCGACCGTCGTCCCGGGGAGGGGACGTCGATGGGAGAGGGTACTCTCTCAGGATACTCCGTCGGGCCGACCACTTGCTACGCTATATCTGTGCCGATAGATGTAAAAAAAAAGTGTGTGTACAAAGTACGCATATTAGAAGTGAAACTCCTTCATCCTTTATCTCATTCTCTCGCCGGCTGAATCCTATACATTTACGTGATTGTGTCTCTATGACAACGATTCTAAAGAAGTTTCACTTCAAAAATATAAATGTAAATTTTTTATTTACAAATTGTTATTTGAGATCAAAGAATTGATTTGATTATCAAAAAATAACAGCTGTTTGTTGATAGTTTTCACTTCTGTCGGCAATCTTCGCGACTGCTTTGTGTTTAGTTTAGATTTTTACGTGTTACGTTATAATAGTTATGTTTCATATATACTTATAAGTAAGTTGTTGGTAACATTCATGCAAAGTGATTATCATTACATGATCAATGTTGTTAGATATTGTGTCAAGTTGTACTTGTTTGTTGTGTGTGTGTATGTGTGTATGTGTGTATGTACGTGTTATGTTATCTTATCACAGTTCATATGCGAGTATCAAGCACAGTTCACATATAAATATTTAATATCAGGTTGACCGAGCTTCGCTCGGAATATTTTTCTAGAATTTATTTAGGGATATATTAATAAAAAATAAATAATGAAAGATATATAAAAAAATTACAAAAAGAGAATAATAATAACACCGAGTTTCGATCCGACGCTGTTTGACACACAAAAACTAAAATTAAAACCGGTCAATGTCTCCGGTCTGATCTACCGTAACTCTTGACGTTGGGAACGAAATTTGAATTCATATTCTTTTAAAATCTAATGTCATTGTAACGTTTTGCTAAAAACACCGACTAAAGAACATTTTCTATATATAAAACCTAGCTAGATCGATTTTTTGGACCCGAATCCTCTAGTATGCAAAGTTTCATCAAAATCGTTGGTGCCGTTTCCGAGATCCTAAAATTATATATATTTACAAGAATTGCTCGTTTAAAGATATAAGATATATTGATCATAGTAAGTGATAAGTGAATGATTAATATATTAACATTATTATAATACACAAAGTGTTAATCGTTATTATTTTATAAATCATATTATTATTCATCCGTGTGGTGATTCTTGCCCGTGTATGTCGTAAAAGACGACTAAGGGATAAAATATGCAAATAACATGTGTGCGAGAGAAGTAAAACTCGACACGCAATGCCACCGCGTGTGACCAGTGTGGTAAGTCAATTGTGATCAAAATGGTAGGTCAAAAATTGTGCAGGTCTCTCCCGTCCCTCTATTGTGGTTGAGTGATGGCTATTCTAATAGTTAACTCGTGATCGGGTGGGATCTCGTTCAGCCAGTAGTTTGAATTATATTACGTATCTTGTAGTTCGAAGGGCATCACACTGGAGCTAGCTAGCTACAAGACATGTTGTACATAGATTTATTTCTAGCGAGACAATAATTTCCATGTGGTGAGGGGTAAGAATACAATTCATCACTCCCTATCTTGCCCGTGGGTGTTGTAAAAGACGATTAAGGGATTATAATATGCATACAACATCTATGTAAGAGAAGGAGAACTCCAAATAAAACTTTGTACAACACGCCCGACCAGAGTGGTACAGTAGGTTAATTTCACTCCCATTGTGGAGTAGGCTCGAGCCCAGCAGTGGGATGTTTATAAGCTGTGATGATGATGATGAAAATAATATTACTTTAAGTCAGTTATTGTTAAACATTTAATTTTCTGATTAAATATTTACCTTATTTACAAAAAGTATATTTCAACTATTTATTTATTATTTCAGGTGAAATTCATACATTAATATCGCATTGTTATGAACAGAAATATAATGATTTCGAGTTATTTCTTAACAATAATAATATAACCACCGCTGGCTTGGTCCTTGTAGCGTATTCGTTGCCGGTGGGTCAACAAGCTTTTTATTTTTTTAAATATTTTATTTTTTATACCATACTAGCGACCCGCCCTCGCTTCGCTTCGGTTTCAGTCGCCTTACCCGCGTAGTGCCCGTTCCCATAGGAATAACGCGATAAAATATAGCTTACGTTACTCCCTGATATTATAGCTTTCCTTTGGTGAGAGAATTTTTGAAACCGATTCGGTGGTTTAAGCGTGAAAGCGTAATAAACAAACTTACTTTCTCATTTATAATATTAGTAAGGATTTAAAAATGTATAAGGTAGTTTTTAAGTTTGTAATAATAATATTTATATTTAACTAATATTGTATATGTATATTAATATGTTAATGATTACATTTACATTACTTACATATGCTATCATATTGTTAATTTTGTTAAAGAAGCGATTAACAGTGAGATAATGATTGCAATTATTAAATGAATGAAAATTCGGTAAATTGTGTTAACAGCACATAATATATCAAATACACAATCTTAGTGTTAAATGTTATTTAAAAGTCATATCTATACCAATAAATAAAATTGGAGTGTCTGTTTGTAATATTAAAATAATAGGCTTTTTTCATGCTCACACGGTTATTTGCACGACACCTATGCCTAAAATAGCAATTAAAAAATTTTTGTCTGTCTGTCTGTTTGTTTCGGGTAATCTTCAAAATGGCTGCACCGATTTCAAAAATTCTTTCACCAATGGAAAGCTATAATATCAAGGCGTAAACTAGGCTATATTTTATCCCGGTATTCCCACGGGAACGGTAACTACGCGGGTAAAACGACTATAACCTATAACCGAAGCGAAGCGAGGGCGGGTTGCTAGTAACAAATATATATCGTCTGGTTGTCGTAGGTCAACCGGAAGTAGGTCACATTTATAAACAGTTCTTATATGTCGTGCTGTGGGTAATAACATGGAGCATATACTTTGTACTTACTCCGTGGGTAATAATGCCTTACCATTGATTGAGTGGATCAACGGAGGACCGACACCATGATTCCGATAAATACGTAGGTTCCCTGATAATAAGTTTTATATTTTTTTCATCTATAGAGGTACCTATGTCTAATTTTAAAGATTCTACATTCAGCCATTTTGTTCAATGAGTCCAGTATTAGATCACATATCTTCTCTTCTCTTTTCACTTTATATGCGTTTCCCTGTTGGTTTTATTTACGCAATATTTAAAAATATCTAATTGCGATATCAACATAAATGAAACTTTTTTGATGTACATCGTGAGTATGTAACTAAGTCACATCAATACGTACCCACTACGTGCGTAGTATATGCACCACAGGTACCAGCAGGCATGATGGCGTTGTTGTCTCACAAGTCTGCGCCCTTACCTTTGATTACTTGCTTTTGTTCTGTTCATATACACATATGTGTGTGTGTGTGTCTAACTCGCGCACAACACATTCACACACACACACACACACACACGCAATGTAGGTCATCTCGCAAAATAGAACGAGCCCCGGTGTAACACCATCACTGACACTTACCATTATGGACATAATACTAACCAACGTACTACACACATACACACACAAGCATACAAATAGATATGTATGCGGGCATGCTTTCATAACCACCACTGTCATAACATAAGGGTTGTGAACATGTTATCTGCCTACTTTACATCACATTGCAAATGAAGGTTACACCAAGCTGTATGACCAGTAACAACCTTAAAAATGAAAATTAACATATACAAAGTGTAATTAAGTAAATAATTAGCATAATTATGTTCTTTAGTTTGTTATGTTGCCAATATGTTGGTTCAAGGCGATGCGACTACAACATAGGGGTTACTTATCTATACAGAACTATGTATAACGTTTAATTAACACGAGGTGTTACTAACGGCATCGCAGATAAAGTGTGATACACATTTTATTTCAACAGGAACAAACATAGATACAGCCCCCAGAATTAACACGTTGTAATGACAATGGGCAGGCTACATTGCTCGTCGAACTGATAACCCTTGATGAAGAAAGGTGCTCGAGTGGCGACCACGAATCGGACGACGTAGCATAGGACGACCACCTACTAGGTGGATTGATGACATTCTCAAAGACGCAGGGAATCGTTGAATACAAGTGGCGCGAGACCGTTCCGAATGGCATTACCGTGGGGAGGCCTATGTCCAACAGTGGACGTCTATAGGCTCATACATAGATTGTGAAAATAATAATTAGATAATTCAATATTATTTTTATGTATAGGAAAAACTTTTTGACCACGCTTTTTACTAGCCTTATCTGTTGTCTTTTTATTATAGACTTACTAATGACATCGGTTTACCCTGTGCGGACCATTTTAAATATATATATGTATAAGTAATATACTCCCCTTACTCTACTGTCTTGTTTTACTTATTTTTATTAACTGCAATCTATTTTTTAATTCGAAGTTCGGCATTTATTAAAGCTTATAGCCCAGTCGCATTGTTGATTGGACCCAGGAAAAATTATAAGTAGAATTTTTCCTTCGGAATTCGTTAGGGGCGGTCACTGGGAGTCTACCAATTTTTGTTCTCATCATTTTTTGCGTAGGATCGATATTTCTCGATTCACACCCGAAAAGAAAGTTGAAAACAAAAGAGTTATTCAATAAACTAAATATAATAAAGAAAATTGAATAAATAAATAAATAATAAAAATTTAACAAATAAATAATAAATTGAATAAATAAATAAATAATAAAGAAAATTTAAAACAAAAGAGTTATTCAATAAACAAAAAATCACCCTTTCTTTTCGGGTGTGAATCGAGAAATATCGATCCTACAGAAAAATGATGAGAACCAAAATTGTAGGAAATTTAATTCTGAACAACTTTGGTAATGACCATTTTTAGTGTAAAATTGAAAATAAACGAGTTATTTAAAAAACATAAAACCACCCTTAAAATCAAGATGGCGGAAAACGCAAGACCACTAGGAATTCGAAAACCGAAATGTAGACTCCCAGTGACCCCCCCTAACGAATTTCGAAGGAAAAATTGTACTTATTATTTTCCCTGGGTTTGGTCCGTTTTTCGTCTAATTCGACTGGGCTATTAGCAGTCATGCGTTTTTAAACTAATATTTACTATCCAACTTCGATGAGCAAGGATCTATAATACATAATAATAATACATAATAAATGAGAAATACGTATATTTGATACTAGCTTATGCTCGCGACTTTGTTTACGTAGAAGGTGAAAATATTTTTAAATAATGTAATTCTGTCACACATGATTTTTGCGAAACCTAACCATTTATGTAATGTACGCAGCGGAAGCTCTCAAAAGGAAAAACCTCTCCTGCTCCGCTCCTATTGGTCTTAGCGTAATGATATATAGCCTACAGCCTTCCTCGATAAATGGTCTATCTAACACAGAAAAAAATTTTCAAATCGGACCAGTAGTTCATGAGATTAGTGCGTTCAAACAAACAAATTCTTCCGTTTTATATATTAGTATAGATACAGATTACTGCTCAACATACATTTCTTTGTAGTAAGGATAATGTTATAATGAGGAATGTTGTCTGTATGAATTATAATATAATATAAATGTATGTCAATGTATTAATACTAACTTTATAAATGATATTTATAAATAAAACTAGCAGACCCGGCCACGCGTTGCTGTGGCTAATGTTTTTATTATATTACATTTTATTAAACTATTTAAGTGGAACTGTAGGAGAACATCTGTCATGGAGGTCGTCATATTTTTTTACAAATGGCATCTATGTAAAAAAGCAAGTTAAAATCGTATTTGACACGTTTGTAGGTTTGACATAGCAGCGCCATCTATTAATTAATTACTTAAGCCAGTCAATAGATATCGCCATCTGTTAAAATCATTTGGAGTTAACAGATAATTGTGAATGTCTCGTGTCGTGAATAAATGTGAATATTGCGACTATAAATTAAGATGTAAGCCATCCTATCTTTCAAGTTGGATCAAACTGCACACGGTGTGCAAATTTGATTAAAATCGGTTAAGTAGTTTAGGAGCCCATCGCGGACAAACAACGTGACACGTAATTTATATATATTAAGATAATTATTCCAGTTTAATTATTACACAGTTTCGGTTACGGATATTAATTTTTAGGGAATTTGAAATAAAACTATCGAACGGATTTCATCGCGTTTGTATTTGATTTTTAATTTCGAAATGTGTCGAATATTTTTCAGCGTACTTGATACAGCAGTAGCGCGATGAGTTCTGATAAAAGTTTTATTTCAAATGTACCTATTATACTGGTGTAAATATCAAATATTGATTTTATGTAATATTTTGGGCTCTATCTATACGAATTTGTTTCAAATTGTTTTATTGAATTCGTATATGGTTTCATTTCTATGTTTATTATGGATGAATCATATTATTTCGGCTTGTTATGATAGTAACGTTTGACATAACGTTACAATGACAATCACTTGTATTATACCTCTATGCATTGTAGCGCTGTTATCCACATGATGAATGCTGCCTAAATATTTTTTCTACAACTCCCTGCCACTTTTTAATACGCTTTTATTAGCTTCAGACGTATGTATGTTAGTATGTAACGGTATCTTTGAACATGATTTTGACCCCCTTCAAAACGTCGGATTAACTCGAAATTTGGCATACTTATTAAGGACCGGTGACAATTCAATATTTTAAACAGTTTGACCCGTTATCCTTACTAGGATAATCAGGCTTAGCGAAAATTCAACTAAAAATGAAAAATTAATAATAGTTCAAAAAAACTAAAAAAATACGCTTTTAAAGAAATTCCAACTAAAAAATAGAAAATAAATTTTTAAAAATTGGAATTAAGAATAGTGTATATAAGAAAAAAATATTTTTTATTCTAAAAAAAGCGTGGGGTGCTTTTTAAGATATTATCAAAATGATAATCCTTCTACTCATATCTGTTAATAAAATATTTATAACTATTGACAACATGTACCCCACGCTTTTTTTACAATAAAAATATTTTTTTCTTTTATACACTATTCTTAATTCCAATTTTTAAAATTTTATTTTCTATTTTTTAGTTGGATTTTCTTTTTACCCTTAACAAGGGGGTGACGACAGAATATATTCTGTCCTCACCCCCTTGTCACGATATATCGTTAGATCGTCACAACTAGGGTTGCCACCTTTTTTGTTTCAATATATTATATTGGTTAATGAATGAAGAAAAAAGAAAGTATTTTGTGTCCAAATAAGGTATGGTTTGCATTATTTTGCTTTAAAACATATTTACGATTATTTTTAGCAAATTTTAATAAATAATTATTAACGCTAAACAGCATTTTTTGTACTTTATATTTATTTTAGCAAATAAATAATATTTTTTAACAGATTCAAACACACTGTTTATCTTAAAAAAACCTAGAGAAATCATTTCGGGCGAAATAAAGTATTTTCGCGTACTGTATTGTTCACATAAAGTATAGAGTACAATACATTATAATAAAGTACGGGTGACAACCCTAACTATATTGTGTGACTATATTGTTTTTACATTGAAACGAGACAAGTGGGTAATTATCGTGTTCTTTTTGCGTCAGAACGTAACAATTGCAAAAATGGATAAATATTTTATATATTTTTAAAACTACATAAATAAAAACAAGGACACGTAACTATAAGTATAAAAAATAATGATTTATGCTCTATTTACAAAACTGGCAATTTTTATTCGGCTGGGGACAATGGCACAGATAACTTGAATACGACACAGCTCCGTTAAAAACAAGACTTATAATCATGTTATATATCAGTATTGTAGTGTTTTTCTATTGCCTATGTTGGCAAACGAGCAAGCAGCACACCTGATGGTAAGTGATACTGCCGCACATGAACCTTGGCAATACCAAGGGCACAGCCAGGCCGTTGCTTACAGTCAACAAAATGCTATTCTTAAACCTCATTTAAAGACGGAGATGTCGTCACGCTCAGGAAACACAGCAGCTGGTAGTTCATTCCAGAGCTTGCACGTACGCGGGAGAAATGATCGCTGGACACGTACAGTTGAAGACCATAGTGCTTCCAGGTGAAATGGATGGACCATGCTAAATATTAGATATAGTTAGTGAAACGATACAACAGACAACACAACTTGTATATAAAAATAAAACGCTATTTAGATATCATCAGGGTCGCATGAACAACTATATATATATATTAAATATAGTCAAATGGCGGGCACGACGCTTACAAACAAATAACTAGTTAATAATGTTCTTATTTTATTTTGTGCTTCTAATATATTAACATTGTTTTCACTATAAATAAATATATTTGAATATAATGTTAGATTAAAAGTCTGATTCTTCACCGTTTTTAGTAATATGCTCATCAAAAAAAAAGTGACATGGTTTTTTTTTTAATTTTTTTCATAGCTGTCACAAAGTGGAAAAGTTTGTTTGTTTGAACGCGCTAATCTCATGAACTACTGGTCCGATTTGAAATACTCTTTCAGTGTTAGATAGCCCATTTATCGAGGAAGGCTATAGGCTATATGTCATCACGCTAAGACCAATAGGAGAGGAGCAACAATGAAAAATGTTTTACAATCGGGTATTTTTCCTTTTGAGAGCTTCCGCTGCGTACATTACATAAACGGTTAGGTTTCGCAAAAATCATGTATGTGTGAGTGTGACAGAATTGTATTATTTAAAAATATTTTCACCTTCTACGTAAACAAAGTTGTAGGTTAAAGTTAGCGTTAGCCCAAAGTAACTGTTCTACGCAGTCAAAGTCGTGGGCATAAGCTAGTATATAATAAAACGTGAAGCAGAACTTTTGTGCCCCTTTTTGCAGAAATTACATAGTGAACAACTACTGAGTAGAAATGAGCAATACTAAAATAAAGATAATTTTATAAATTAAAACCTCTTAGTAACATAAAGTAAGCCGCCTTCAAAATTAATATTAATTTAGCATCATGTCCCCTGAGTTTTCTTGCCGGATCTTTCTCAGTGTGGCCGTGTACCGATCCGGTGGTAGTATACTAGATTGTTAGGTTTTTTAAATATAATTACTATCAATTTTAATGTTAAATAATTACTAACCATAAACAATATAATTTTTTCATATAGAATCATTTTCTTCTTACACTGGCAATAAATTTGTATTAAAATGTGGGTCAATATCTAATAACTAATTTCTGTATCGGGTAGATAATTATAAATTTCCTACAATAACGATGACTTGTTAGACGTGAGACATCTTAGTCCGCCCGTGACCATGAGCGCTGCAAAGTGTTCGAAACGTCGGGTAATCAAAAATCAAATACAAAAGCGATAAAATCCGTAAAGTAGTTTTATTTAAAATGTGTAATACTCGCGTAAACATCAGATATCGTTATGATACATGGTGTACATTAATAATGAAACTTTACTTAACCACGTTTGCGTGTCTGTCTGTATTAGTACTGTACATATTGATCGTAGTGCTCTACAACGACCTACTTGTATCTATTTTTATTAAGTAGGTACTATAAGAATACAAATACAATTGCAAATAAGTATACAATAACTTGTATGTTAGTTAAATGCACACATTACTTTATTGATGTCGTACGTAATACAATGTCTTCATGTAAATATTATATCTTCCGTGTGATGACGGAGTAAGAATATAAATCAACACTCCCTAACTTACCCATGGGTGTCATAAAAGACGACTATGATATATAATACGCATATAACGTCTATGCAAGAGAAGGGAATACTCTAAATCAGTGTTTTTCAACCTTTCTGATTTCGCGACCCACTTACATGTGGAAAAATTCTGGCGACCCCCTTGTGCTATAGATAGACAGACAAAAAAATAAATATAGTTCAAAAAACCTAAAAACAGACTTTTAAAGCACATCAAACTGAAAAGTGAAAAATAATTGTTAATATACGCTTTTTTCATACAATGTAGTACTTTTCAATGTAGTAAAATGATTTTATTATTTATAAACATTTAAAAAATAGCACCAAGATATGACAGACTTCTGAAAAATAAACGAGCCCAACCTTCTCATTAAATTTTTGTGTTTTTATTGTAGTGTAAAACCTTGCCTTTTTATTTATGGCGGCGACCCCCCTAGGGGTCCCGACCCACAGGTTGAAAAACCACTGCTCTAAATAAAACCTGATTGAGCACAGCTCTCAGAGATAGAAAAGTCACGAGCTTATAACATTATAACACATAATTAGATCAATATCTAACAATATTCTTAATTATAATGGTATTAACCATCATCACACAATAGTTTTACACCTACCGCTGGCAGTCCACGTGTGTTATGTGCAGACGTGGAGTGATGATGGTGGTAGATGTCCCATCCCATTTAAACATTAAATTTCTCCAAAGGTCTGAACGTGTTGGATCCATATCCCCATGTAAGCCTTTCAAAGGACCGGATATCCCTTGGAAGATAAATATCCGTGAGTTAGATAGATGTTATTAATAATAAACATTTATTTTATACAAGTTTCATAAGTTAACAATTTGCTTATAAACTATTGTTAGTATATTACATATTTTATTTTTTACATTTGACATGAAGCCGTAACCGATTTTGAAGTATTGGGGTCGCCCATAATTCTGCATAAAGACAAGCAAACACGACATCAGTGAGTCGCGTGTTTTTCTCATAATATCTGTGACTGTGTGCCATCATACTTGACGCACTACCTCGCCACGGAAACACCAATAGTACCCTAAGTGGTATATAAGTTATTAGTTGGCAGTTACCCGTCCACTCGTACCTGGCACACCGGCAGAATAATAAAAATTAACCCAAATAGTAACCAAAAGTATGGCAGAAGAAACACGAAAGTAGAATAAATGCTGTGGAAATGAGAGCGCTGACGAGCATGACTGGTGTGGTATTGAGTGATAGAATTAAGAACAGGGAATTAGGGAACATTGTGGTATGAAGGTAAATGTAGTAACAAGGATTGAAAAGGCATGTAAAATTGGTTCGGATACGTATAGAGAATGAATGAAAGGAGACTAACAAGTGGAATTTATACGGCGAATGTGAACGGAAGCGTTGGAAGGAGAAGACTAAGGCGGATGTTCCACCTCAAAATAGGTGACGTTTTTAAGACGTTGAACGCCATGGAACACACATGGTGGACGACATTTATATTTTGACCCTCAGCGTTTAACGTGTTAAGAAAGGACAGAATATAAGTACCTTAAACCGAAGAAGATGCATGGGGAGATTAATGAATATGGAGGAGGCGAAAGTGTTATGTCAAGTCGTAGCAAGCGGAGGGAAGTGATCCCTGCCTACCTCTACGAGAAAGCGGCGTGAATATGTGTATGTATGTAAGTACTAAATATTGTTGAAGTAGTCTAGAGACTCGTTCGAAAGATATATTCTGAAAATGATTTCCCAAGGGTATATTTCTACCTGAGGGTGTAAAATAGCG
Organism: Lymantria dispar; assembly: GCA_032191425.1. Classification (NCBI taxonomy): domain Eukaryota; kingdom Metazoa; phylum Arthropoda; class Insecta; order Lepidoptera; family Erebidae; genus Lymantria; species Lymantria dispar. The sequence continues at coordinate 44,016,568 of CM063440.1, read as the reverse complement.
AATAAATATGAGTTTGATATATGTATAAACCCGAGAATACAAATAATGAAAATGATGTTTAACGGTAACTGTATTTGTACGCGTGTTAATATACATATTGTATACATATATCATCGTCGCAGCCCACTGTTGGGCTCGGGCCTCCTCCACGAGGGGAGGGAATTTGACTTACTATAATAGCATGCTGGTCAGACATGGTGGTATAGAGTTTCATTTCGATTTTTCCTTCTCTTGCACAGATCTTATATGTATTATACCCTTAGTTGTCTTTTATGATATCCACGGGCAAGATAGGGAGTGGTGAATTGTATTCTTATTGTGTCACCACATAGAAAAAAAATATATATATATATATATCCATACTAATATTATAAATGCGAAAGTAAGGATGTTTGTTTGTTTGTTTGTTTGTAACGCTTTCACGCTTAAACCACCGAAGCGATTTCAAAAATTCTTTCACCAATGGAAAGCTATAATATTTTATCCCGGTATTCCCACAGGAACGGGAATTACGCCGCTCGTAAAGCGACTGAAACCGAAAGCGAGGGCGGGTTACTAGTATATATATATATATATATATATATATATATATATATATATATATATATATATATATATATATAGTATGTTAAAGTGTAAACAATTTGATGTTCAATGATTTACTAATTGAAGGTCAGACGTCTTCAATTGAATCACAATTTCAACTCGCCTATTTAACTAACGAACAATTTGCACTTTCAATAAAAATGAAAAAAACAATGAATCACATGAATGAATAGAACATTACACGTTTTGTATAACTTTCAATTGTGGTTTTATCATCATCATCATCACAGCTCGTCTACCTATCCCTATCCCACTACTGGGCTCGTGCTTGCCACCAAAATTGAAGGAAATCTCACTTATAATTGTAACTGAACAAAGTGTGTGAAGTACATTTATTAATTTATTATATGACAACTTTTTTCTGTTTCAATATCCTGTGTTAAACGGAATGCTAATATATTTTCTAACAATGAAAAGAAAGTAAATAAACCATCAATACAGTGATAAATTTAATTTCGCCATTTTCATGGCGATGTTGTTCGAAGTGTTTGTTGCTATGATCTGTAATAGTAATTTAATATACAAAATATTTATCTATACCAATAAATAAAATTGGAGTGTCTGTTTGTAATGTCAAAATAATAGGCTTTTTTCATGCTCACACGGTTATGTGCACGACATCTATGCCTAAAATAGCAATTAAAAATTTTTGTCTGTCTGTCTGTCTGTTTGTTCCGGGTAATCTTCAAAACGGCTCGACCGATTTCAAAAATTCTTTCACCAATGGAAAGCTATAATATCAGGAAGTTTTTTTTTTTTTTTTTTTTGTGTGACTTAGTTGTTAGCCTCAGATGGCTGTGACAACTTTACCCGGACTGGTGGGTGAGCGCTGAGGGCTCTCAACCCGCTTAAAGTTAAGCGACCCATCCCGAGGGCACCCCCTGTGGGGTACGGACCTCGGCTCGGGCGGTCGCTGGCAAAGTGGGCACTCCCACGTTTATGATTTTAACGCGACACGTCTTCCTTCCCCGTCGGCGGGGGCGGTAACGTGGATATTTACTACTATTTGTCAAGGCCGCGCGGGCTGTGTATGCCTCAGTCTGGGCGAGCGTTATAGTGTCGTCGGGTTCGTCGAGTATTAGTCGCGGTTGTTTAATCGCGGACATTTTAGAGGGGATGTAAGAAGCCGCCCTTACCACTAATGGGTTCGGGTGTGTCGCGGTTAGTCGAAGTAGCGGCGGGAGCACTGTTTCATGAATTGCCTGATGGTCGGCAAGCCAAGATCTATGTGAGGTATCAGGAAGTAACATAGGCTATATTTTATCCCGGTATTCCCACGGGAATGGGCACTACGCGGGTAAAACGACTAAAACCGAAGCGAAGCGAGGGCGGGTTGCTAGTTTAATAATAATACATCATTTAATTTTATCCAAACCTTAAAATATTCATAATGATTTCTGATGTTTATGCGAGTATTATACATTTTAAATAAAACTACTTTACGGATTTTATCGCGTTTGTATTTGATTTTTGATTACCCGACGTTTCGAACACTTTACAGCGTTCATGATCACGGGTTGACTAAGATGTCTCACGTCCAACAAGTCATCGTTACTGCAGCAGTAACGATGACTTGTTGGACGTGAGACATCTTAGTCCACCCGTGATCATGAACGCTGTAAAGTGTTCGAAACGTCGGGTAATCAAAAATCAAATACAAACGCGATAAAATCCGTAAAGTAGTTTTATTTAAAACTTAAAATATTCGACAAACGATTTTTACTTCTTAAAAAATATACATACATAAAAGGTAACACTAATAAGTTGAAGTTAACACCAATGATAATGATAAGTTTCAACTTATAAATACTCATAATAAGTTTGAATTAGAGTGTAGGAGACAAATTGTAAGTTCTGTTGTTTTTTACGTAAATTTATTGTGTTAAAAGAATAAACCCTTCACAAAAATTAACCGAATGAAATAAAAGTACAATAAATACATGCCTATATATTAGAATGTAATATCGCAAATACAATAAACAGTTTTCAAAGATAGATAGATAGATAGATACCCAAACTGATGTTATGTAGACCAGTGTGGGCTTAGCACAATGTCATTGAAATCGAAGTATTCGTATCGTTATCGAGACCAATCTGTATGAGATTTGGAGTGGTACTCCTATCGTCCGATAGGGGCGCTGCTTTAAATAATTGGTCTCGATAACGTTACGAATACTTTGACGCAAATATTCGTGTTAAGCCGCAGGTATATACTAATATAATTGTCGAGCTGTAAACATTTTAAATATTATATATATATATTTAACTATATGTATCTTTTTAGTTATTTAAATATTGTATTTGTGTCAGCCCCGATGTGTTGAATAGTGGTAAGATATTTAGACATTTCGCTCGTAACTTTTTACAAATGTAATTTGTGCGATACAGACATGTTTGTGTGTATTTGTGTATATAAATTGTGAGTGTTAACAATAGTGTATATGTGTGTATGTGTGTGTATGTGTGTGTATGTGTGTCACACGAATACTAATACAGTAAAAACAGTTTTTTATAACTTCTCAGAAGTTGTTTTCACTAAATGCTTAACATAAAGTAAATTGTATTGTGAACTTTGGTTTTTATATAGGTAGGTACCTACATTTTTTAACGAATGTTTTTGAGCGTATAATTTGTTTAAAGAAGCAATGTTATAGGGGCAAAGTATGTAAAGTATGTTTGTACGTTTGGATGTAATGGATTATCTTTGAAAATACCGGTTTAATTTTGAAAATTCTTTCACTATTAGAAAGCTATGTGTTATCCCTGATTGTCATAGGCTATTTTTTATTGAATGAAACAGTAAATCGCTATAAAAGTAATTGAAGTCAGAAATAAATATTCGTCTGGTTGATATATTGGCGTACGCTGTCTAAACGGTTTCAGATAAAAGAATAAAATGTACTGAAAAAATGTTAATTTATTTTATCTTTACAAGAAAGTCTGTAGCATTATACAGGATGTATCAGGTTATGGGGCAACTGGTCAAAAGGAAGCTAGGCTAGCTTTGCGTAATTCGAATCATTTAATTCGAATAACTCGAATAAGAATATTGACTCGTTCATTCGAATCGCCGTTGACCGAAACCGAATCAACTCGTGTCATACTCGTAGGCAGGTAGGTACTCGTAGCGCAGGCGGCGATCAGTCGACTCGGTTTGATAGGACATTCGTTGATTCGTTTTCTATTCGTTGATTCGCTCTCTAATACGGAGTCGAAGAATCGTAAGAACGAATTGTACGAGTGAGAAAATGCACGAAATGTTCTAAGAATCACGAGTTGGTTGGATGCAATTCGATTCGTTTGAGGTAGATACCTATTACATTTACAATTCGTCCCTCGCGCGATTTAATGTTTTCTTGCTTTTGTTGACTGCTCGTTTACGTAATTAGTAATAATAGCTATTAATTATGAGTATACCTGAGACGTATAAACATATTTTTTTTACAGTTAATTTATCGTGTAATTACTAATTAGAATCAGACATTATTTAAAAAAAATGTATTTTTTTGTATATGATTTTATTATTACTTTTTTGTTATTTAGTAAGCTGATTTTAATCATAATAATAAAAAAAGTATTGTCATTAACTAGGTGTTTAAAAGTCAATATGCCTATAAGTCCCCTTTCCGTAACGAAATACCGAGCACACTGTTGTAACTCGAAATTTCGACTCATTCGTAATGCAAACCGATCCGCCAAAAAAAAACTAGCTCAAATAATAATGTAAACGAATTATAACTCGGCAAGGCAGATGACTCGACATACTAGTACGAATTTGACTATAATGCTGACGTGACGAATGTGACGATTCGAATCAATTCGAATTGCTATTCGAATTAATAGTAATTTTAATTCGATTGATTCGAATTGAAAAAAAAAGCAATTCGTCTCATCGCTAAGCTAGGCAATGGTGGTAGGAACCTATGAAAAAATTTGAACGAAAAATATCTATTCGTTAAGGAATTAGAGACATGTAAAGTTTTCAATTTTGTCATCGTTTTTTCGTGTAAATCTGATTGAAATGTATAAAATCAATGATATGTACTTAATACGCAACATATTCATACTTTGTTAAATGTTCATTAGAAATTGAATAAATCAATGATTACTTTCACATAAGCAAGACAAATTTCGCTTGAAAACAGCTGATCGGCCTATGACCGTTGACCGCTCGCCGTTGTACCTGCGATGTCATTGAAACGTTTGCGCAATTTTAGGTATGAATGAATGAAATTATACTGTCGAAGCTTTACATGCCTACATGTATTCTGTCTGTACATGCCTACATAATACGTAACATTTAAGGCATAGACTCTTAGACACATTTTTTTGAAATCACTATAACCTTTATGTTATATTGTTTTTTGTGTAATGTACATTCTAATTACGATCTATGACCGTTAAACTACAACATACTCGAACAGTTGCCCCATAACCTGATACACTCTGTATATTTAACTTTAACACCCATTTTAGCAGCAAAGAAATATTTGAAGTTAAAAGTAAAAAAAAAAACACTAAGAACGCTCTGAAGTGTTCGAAACATCGGGCAATCAAAAATAAATATTACAAACACTCGAGTAAACATCAGAAATAATTATTTAAAAAAATTACTACATGAAATTTTGGATACGCTTTTCAAAAAAATAAATACTCTATGAATTCATATAAAAATAATTATCTGGAATTAAAATGTAAATACATTTTTCATTTGACATGATGTTAATTGATGGAGTGGTTTACATAGTTGATAAACTATACGCGTTCTACAGATATCATCAATGATGTAAGTTTAGAAAATAATACCAAATAAAAACAAATTGGCCAAACAAACATCTGAACCATTGAGTCTACACAGAGTGTACACTGGACCATTGAGTAGGTACTAGACGCGAGCGAAGCAGGGCACTGAGGAAACAGACTTCATTTGACTAATGCACGTATTCACCAAGGATATTTTATTAACATAATACCTAAGGCAATCTATATGACAGACAATCATGTTGTGTGTCATTCAATATATTGGTAGGTTATATTGATAATAATTGACATGCTTTAGGAGTCACTTAACAATTAGGTTAGTTATAGTTCGGGCAAACAGTCATGAATCACCTCATTAGCTCCTTTACGTTACGTGTAAAATTGAATTTTTAAACAACAAATTAATGTCAATTTACAAAAAAATATTTTTATTCTTCATATCAAAGTATTGTCATCAATTATTGGACGTAGTCAATCGCTAAGCTATCAATCAGTCTGTAGCATCTTGTAGAAACAGTACATCCCGAGTTAGAAGTTAATAATGCAATGTATGTATATGCATTGTATGGCTCGCCTTGATATCAAGAAGGGTATCAAGGCCCTTATTTATTAATATTTCAAGGGTCACCGAGGTGCGCAGGGAACTGGAGTACTCTCTCTATAAAACTCATACTCACTGCGATCCGTGACATATATGGAAAGCGCGTCATTTATGTCATTAACTCATGTGTTTGAAGAGTTCTATGTACAGTATAGTGTACGTCGATGATTAGATTAATGTATATATATATCTTGAGCTCGAAATATACTAATATTAGCTGTATAACTTAATATTTCTAACGTTATAATAATACTGCTACTCTAGGTACTGGCATTTTCAATTTAAATTAAAGTTTTGAGTTAAAAATCTCACTAACCGGAAGTGAAACCAGAATGTATCTCTAGTTGTTGTATCACTACATATTATAAAACAAAGTCGCTTTCTCTGTCCCTATGTCCCTATGTATGCTTAAATCTTTAAAACAACTCAACGGATTTTGATACGGTTTTTTTTAATAGATAGAGTGATTAAAGAGGAAGGTTTATATGTATAATAACATTCATTAAATAGTGCAGAAATACTGTTATTTTTGATGTTTCTAATGTGATGTCGTAAATAATTACATTTTTTTCGCTTACATTGCAAATGCAGGCTGAAGCCTAAGAGATTTATCAAAATAATGTACTAAGTATTGTACACATTGAAAAGGTCTACAGAAAACTCCGCGATGGTATATGTCTATCTCTTATGGATATCCCACAATAACATTTTTTTGTTATTTACTTTTACGACAAATAATGGCTAATTTTCGAAGCGATTTTAACCAATACAGCATTAATTCTTATCCAATTAAATACCTGAAATACATTGTTGATTTAATATAGATCTCTTAAGAGTAAACTTGGCTATATTTTTATCTCGATATTCTCACGGGAACGGGAACTACGCGGGTAAAACGACTAAAACCGAAGCGAAGCGAGGGCGGGTTGCTAGTATTTATATATGTAAAAATTGGTGCTGAAAATGAAATGTTACTTACAAAGATCACCGAGTTAAATGATAATAATAGTGTTTTAAAAAATAATATTGAATTGCTTACTAATGAAAAACTTGAGCTATGTAATTTTAACCAAGATTTAATATAATATCGAATGGTCTCCATGATGTTTAGTATGCAGGTGACATTTATAAATAAATGTTGTTTTCTCAGTGTTTTTATGTTTGATATTTATAATATGAATTCATGATTATAATGTCTATATATAGCCACTACCATCAACAATAAAAATAGGTCAGTTGGACATTCGAGCGCTCCCATTACACAAATAGTATCCATTCTTTCCTTTCATATAATTTTTACTTGTTTATTATTAATGAACCTTTCACTTCAAAAATAATTGATGAATTAGTCATCAATTATCTTTGAAGTGAAGGTCAATAGGCACGTTTGTATGAGGAGTAAATTTATGTAAATTGTCATAGTTATGTGTTAACATTAAAACTACATCTATAGTTATCACTTCTGTCGCCACTTCTCATCATTGCTTTGCGTTCTTTTTATTTAAAAAAACCAATTAATATCTTTATTACGTAGATAGGCTATATAAAAATCAATGTTTCACATGTACCTATGTAATTCGTTTATTTTCATCTAAATATACTTCAAAATATGGTGTGGTGACGGAGTAAGAATACAATTCACCACCCCATCTTACCCGTGGGTGATCGTACGAGACGACTAACGGACATAAAACGCATATAACATCTATGCAAGAGAAGGAAAACTCGAAATAAAACCCTATACCAACACGTCTGACCAGCGTGGTATAGTAGGTCAATGACCCTTTCATTATGGAGGAGGCCCGAGCCCAACAGTGGGACGTATATGGGCTGAGATGATGATGATGATGATGATACTTCAAAATAACAACTCTTTCATAACCATCATCTCAACACATATAAGTCCCACTGTTGGGACAGAGCCTCCTCCATAATGGGTGGGGAATACAAGAATTGCTCGGTTAAGGATATAAGATACCTATATATATACCTATACCTATATATTCAGGATCTCAGAAACGGCTTCAACGATTTTGATGGAATTTGGCATTCTAGAGGTTTCGGGGCCAAAAAATCGATCTAGCTAGGTTTTATTTATAGAAAATGTTGTTTTGTCGGTGTTTTTAGCTAATCAATAAAATGACATAAAATGTCAATACAATAGGAATGTAAATTTAGCCGTCGCCGTCAAGAGTGACAATAGTTCAGTTGGGAAGTTGTCCAAACTCATTCAAACAGCGAGATATCGAATCTTGGTGTTATTATTATTATACAATTCATCATTCCCTATCTTGCCCGTGGATGTCATAAACGACGACTAAGGGATATAATATGCACATAACATCTGTTCAAGAGAAGGAAAACTCGAAATAAAACCCTATACCAACATGCCTGACCAGCATGTTGGTCAAATTCCCTCCCATTACGAAGGAGGCGCGAGCCCAATAGTGGCACGTATGTGGGCTGCAATGATGATGATGATGATGATTCATATTATACTTTACCTTATCTTATTAGCTTTTTACGAAAACCAAGGCAGGAAATGGGGTCGTGAACTGTACTCTTACTCTGAATATGTAGATATTTAATTACATATTTAGTGCGAACGTAGTCTCGTTGGGCGCGATGTAAAATTGTTTCATACATAACCTCTAAGTATATAAACGTCAAATTGTCTATATATACATACATAATTGTATATGATGCCCCTTTTAGTAGTCACACTGTCTAGCGTGGACGAGAGAGACAGAGAGCGTGTACTCTTTAGTTCAATAAGTCGTTTCCCTGACCTTGATATGAATGGTCGATTAGCGCAGTTTGGGCGCAAAATCGATCCTCCGTGACGTCACACTACGTCACTATACAGTAAGCGCGTAAGTTGTGTTCCGCTGACATCTAAATGTATACAAATACATAGATAGATAGATACATAGATAGATAGATAGATAGGTACACAAATATACAGGTCAAATATGATTACATTACATTTTGTGAAAATATGAAAATGGTGAATGATTGTTTCATCGACGGTGATATTTTTATTTTGCTTTTAACATAACTGTTGTTTAATAAATAGTATATTTGATTATATGTATTACGTCTATGTATTACTTAACACTTAAAGACGATTGAAACCGAAGCGAAGCTAAGGCGGGTTGCTAGTAGGGTTACCAACTTTTTTGATAGAAATAAAATGGTTTAGATAGGATAAAACTAAAGTAAGTAAAGAAAAAAAAAAGTATTCCAAATTTTTATGGTTTTATAGCATTAAAAACGTGTTTTTGTGTGCTTTTAACACATATAAAGTGGCCACAACTGGCGTTTAACATTTCGTTTAGTAATTATAAATCGTTTCCATTATCCGTTTTCACATAAGTGGGTATACCGTCAAATAGTTAAGTACTAGTAATAGTTAAGTACCATAATGAGTGCTTTGTTTCACGCATCATAGTAAAGGTTGGAAATACATTATTTTCACATACTTTATTGATACGCAAAAATATAAAGTATAATTAATTACCAAAAATAAAGCTGGATACTTTATTATAAAGTATGGTTGACAACCCTAGTTGCTAGTATTGTATACTTAATAAGATTGTTAGTGATTGATGATATTATGTGTTACCTAAAATTTAGGTGTGGTTGGCGAAAACGGGCATTAGTTTATCTACACGTTTGACTTGGCATCGACATCAAACAGATCGGATCTTTCTTACAGTTAAAATTTGTTATTGGCCGGGACTCCCCCGTGGGACCTGGAGGCGGCAATGCTCGCCGGATTGTATCGGCGGGTGACGGGGGTGCGAGCGGAGGGCGGTGTGATCTCGTAAGGGAGCTCACCGCCTGGCGCGTCGACGCCCGCCGAGACGTCATTGCCCGTTGGGCAGTCCGGCTGGAGAGGCCTCGGTTCGGGGTGCGAAACGTGGAGGCCTTCCGGCCGGTGCTGATGCAGTGGTTGAAAAGGCGGCACGGGGTGCTCTCCTTCCGACTAGTGCAGGTGTTGACGGGGCATGGGTGCTTCGCCAAATACCTGCACAAGGCCGTAAGGAGGGAGAGTACACCGTCCTGCCACCACTGCGATTGCGACGAGGACACGCTGCGGCATACGCTCGAGGCCTGCGCCGCTTGGGCCACGCAGCGCCGTGAACTCGTCGCAATCATCGGTGCCAACCTGACGCTGCCGAATATCGCTAGGGCGATCGATGGTCGACAGCGTCAGGAATTGAGACGCGGTCGCAGCCTTCTGCGAGGCAGTGATCTCGCAGAAGGAGGCGGCGGATCGCCTGCGCGAGGAGCACAGCCTCGATGAGGCGATCCGCCGCCGGTGACTGGGGCGGCGTAGGCGCGAATACCTGCGCGTCATGCCGCCCTAGCCGAGGCCGCGGGTTACGTGACCGGGGATTAGTCCGTCACCCGCCGAGAGGCCGACCGCGTGAGGAAAGACCGACGTCCTCCTCGAGGTGGGGGACGTCGGTCGATGGGAGGGTACCCCACGTAGGGGGTATTCCGTTGGGCCGACCACTGATGACAAGTAACCCTGCTCCGGTGGTCGGCCCAACGACGAAGGCGACGTGGTGTTCGGGTGGGTTGCGTATGTTGCGTGCTATACGCCCCTCTGTCGCCCCGGACGGAGTGGTGCGAGGAACTCGGAAAAAAAAACAGTTAAGATTTGTATTTTGTTATATTTAACTTTTTGATATATCAAACTACCTAGTAACTTTATATACTTATTGTTGAACCACACGGAAATAAATTTAAAAAAACCCATTGACGGGTTTTTTTATTTATTTCCGTGTGGTGACAGAATAAGAATACAATTGACTCCACGTCGATTTCGTAAAAAAAACGAGTAAAAGATATATTATGCATATAAACACTATGTAAGAGAAGGAAAACTCCAAACAACACTATACACCAACATGTCTGACAAGCTTAGTATGGTAAGGTTAATTTCCCTGCTATTGTGGAGGAGGCTCGAGCCTAACAGTGGGACGCATATGCGCTTAAATGATATTTTTATGGTCTGTACATATATATGTATTTATAAAAAATGTTTGTGTCATCATAAGTTATTTCTAGTGAATTATAGAAATTGCATTGGAGGAGGAGAGCCTTCTCAGTTTCCTGCGCGGGCAATTCAAGTTCCATTTATTTCATTAATCTCTTGTCTAGTCATCATTTCAGCGTCTCGCCGTCCACTGCTGGAGGTAGTCTACCCACATGTTACGCCACAGAGTGCGGTCCTGTGCCGCCTGCCTCCAATGACGCCCAGAATCTTTAACCAGGACGTCGGTTCACCAAGTTTTGGGCGTTTCACTCGAGAACCGTTCTTCTCCAACGGTTGTCGGTTCGTCGAGCGATGTGGCCTTTTTTTTTATTGCCAACGGTGGCAAACGAGCAAGCAGCACACCTGATGGTAAGTGAAACTGCTGCACATGGATCTTTGTAATACCAGGGGCACAGCCAGGCCGCTGCCTACCGTGAAGGAAATACTCTTCTTAAACCTCGTTTAAAGAAGGACATGGCATAGCGCTCGGGAAACACAGCAGCAGGTAGTTCATTCCAGAGCTTGCACGTACGTGGGAGAAATGATCGCTAGAAACGTACAGTTGAAGACCATAACGTTTCCAGGTGAAATGGATGAACCCTGCTAGGATGTCGAGTGGTACGTTGGAAGAATAATGACGGTGGTACCAAGTCAAACAGTTCCTCGGAGCACTCCCTATAAAAGAGTCGGTAGAGTACACAGAGCGATCCAAAGACTCTCTGCTGCTCCAGCGACTCCAATCTGTCCGTAAGATTGGGATCCCCGACGATTCGAACAGCCCGTCTTTGCAGGAAGTCAAGTGGGTCTAGCTGATATTTGGGCGCACCTGCCCAGAGATGTGAGCAGTACTCCACATGAGGACGAACTTGTGCTTTGTATAGCACAAGACGCTGTCTCGGTGTGAAGTACCGCCTGGCTCTGTTCAGGACGCCCAACTTTTTGTTTGTCAATTTGGCTTTGTCCTCCAAATGACTCCCAAATTGGACTTTGCTCGATATTTTGACGCTGAGAATCCCAATACTCTCAGAAATTGGGCGAGTTACTCCTTGGAACTGTGGCGCCATGACAAACGGGTCCTTCTTTGCAGTGAACGCGCAAACTTGTGTCTTTGTGGGGTTGAACTTGACTAGGTTACGAGACCCGCGGACAAGATAAGGCGTGATCAAAAGCTGGTTCTAGTAAATGAGATGGGACTGCCAGGATAACAACAGTTAACATGTCACGGGTAGAAGAATTATAAGTATAATATTTGTATTAGTTCTTTTATTTGCCCGTTGTTTCGAACATGACTATGAACGTTACGTATAAATGCGACAAAATTTTTTGGCTTTCGGAACTGGGCCCAAAAGTTTCGTTTAGATGCCAAAATAGGCCTCTGAATATATGAGAGAAAAAAGATTTTTTTTTTGAAACGCCCTAAGATGGACAAGTATGAAATTTGGCACAGTTGAATTATACATATAATGAGGAGAAGTGCATAAAACTGAAATTTCATATAATAATGGATTAGAAATACATTAAATTCATTAAAAAATTATTTACGCACACTACAACGCTATCGCTACACGCACACACACGTTTGTGTGAGTGTGTTTGCGTAGCAACGCTTATACACTTTTGTTTACGGTTAAAATCTCTGGTCGAGGGTTTGTTTCGGCACGAATTTGGAAATGTCATGTTAAGCTCTTGTATTATATTCATATTTTAGTGTTTTATAGTGTTATATTGAATAATTTTGCTGATATTTTATGTAATATAATATAATTAAGGTGCTGAAGTGTGGTGAATGTGATATAAGAGTGGTTTACCTGTATTTTCATATTCAACCAGAATTCCCAGAGAAATCATCTAATTAGTTTTCAGCGCCTAATTAATGATAACGACTTGACTTACTGACGGACAATGACTATAAATAAGTTATACAATATGAAGAAGTAAATAATATGTAAAGAAAAATTGTATCACACTTGGCTGTATGGGCTTTGATCTCTTTGCCTGTCCGTATGGACAAACAGAACCAAAAAAAAAAAATCTCTGGTCGAACTAAATGTCAAACAATCATAATTAAGATGACAGGACTGACTGAAAGACGAAGACTGAAAACTTGAATAATCATAATAACTCGACACTGGCACCAATCTATACTAATATTATAAAGAGGTAAAATTTGTAAGTTTGTATGCAGGGGGTAATCTCTGGAACTCATAATCTAATTCTAATTTTATTTTAACTGGCAGAAAGCTACATTATTCCTGAGTGCTATAGGCTATAAATTGTTTCTATAACATGTATATTAACCGAGCTATCACAACTTTTGTCTGGCAAGTCGGAAAAAAATACCTCGTAAAACAGAATTATTTGCGTGCGCTGCCTAAACAGTTGCTTAAAATTAAAAAGAATGTATGGCTACCTGGTTCATCTTAATTATTTCTACAAAAAAGTCAGCGATACCATATCTCTATCTTTTATATTTTATCTTTTATACTTCTATTATTGCATTAAAAAATTTTTTTTTCGGCATTGTTACGTTTGGTTGATTATTTGAGCAACAAAATATTAATTCTTATGACAATAAATTATTTCAGTATCACAAGAACATCATACAGATAAGATTTGCCATTTACAGTATATCAATTGGTCATACAGTTTCGGAGATAATATAAAATTACTAAAACGCAAAATGACCCTAGCATAACTTTCATTGTGCAGACGTTTTACCTATTTGCCCATAGATGGCGTTCTGCAATGACGTCATTTTTCTGAATCGCGGTGTTAAGACTTTCCGTGGATTGATGACCCTCTCGAATTATTATGCCCACGTTGTCGTTAGTTGGAGTTCTAAAAATTACATGTCAGTTGGTTATTGGTTTCGGTTGTTTCGTTCGCATGGTTGTTGTTGTTGATAGATACCTCATAATCGAAAATATCGTAATTTCGTTGTACGTTTGTTTTGTATGTTCGTAGTTTCGTACTTCGTTCTATCGTAATAATCGACACGAGTTATTCGATATTACGATTGTTTTGTTTTGTAAAGGCGGACGGTGTTCGAGTCGCTCTCCCTTTGTTCATAATTGTTTTCAAGTCTGTGCGTGGTTTGTTGAGAGCATGCCTAAAAGGAAATCTCAACTGTCTCGGCAGACATCACAGACAAGAGCCGCTCGAGTACGCCGTACGGAAGAATCTGCCCCTGAAAATGAGCAACGCCTCTCGAGAAATAGAGAATATATTTCGCAAGCACGCGCTAGAGAATCTAGCTCCGAGCGCTCACAGCGCCTCGCAAGCCAAAATGTGAGGACGACGCGGGCCCGTGCTCGAGAAACTAGCGCTGAACGTGCGCAATCATTTGCCCTGACTATTAATAAGTCCCAGGGACAAACATTCTCTTTGGTTGGCATTGACCTACGAAAAGAATGTTTTTCCCATGGGCAATTATATGTTGGTCTATCAAGAGTGGGATCATCCGAAAGGCAGATTATTCTGTTACCGGAAAATAAAACAACCTCAAACATTGTATATAGAGAAGCTTTAAATTAAATAGATACCTAACTTAAACAAATAAATAAAATAAGTAAAAGGCAACTAAGGGTTAAGTTACCTTGAGCAGAAAATAGAACTTCGGTAATCTTTTAAGTTACTGATCTGATTCCAAAAAATATTTTACTAATAAAATTAAATACAGTAATATCAATCGAGTGTAATCTTATGTTAAAACAAGAAATTTTCCGCGGACGAAGTCGCGGGCAGAAGCTAGTAGCTAATATTATTGTAGGTCATTGCCATCAAATAAGAAGAAGAAGAATGTCTAATAGAGATTTGTGTGACTTTTGACGCGAATGTCAAAATGTAACGTTGCGCTTTTTTATTTCTTTCATAATTTTAGTGTTTTGAAGTCTTATATTGAATAATTTTGCTGATATTTTATGTAATATAATGCAGATAAAATTCTGAAATGTAGTGAATTTGATATAATAGTGAATTGCGTGCATTTTGACATTCTGCCAAATTTCCCAGAGAAGGCATGACTTGGATATCAGCACTAAATCATGCTAACGACTGACTGAAAGACGAAGACTGAAGACCTGAATAATAAATATAATATGATAACTCGACACTGGCACCAATAGCTCATATTATTGTAACTCATTGCCATCAAATAAGAAGAAGAAGAAGAGATTTGTGTTTATAATATTAGTTTAGTGAAATACGACTTGCTCAATTTACAATTATACATAAATAAAATTAAAGAAAATTGTGTAGCAGAAAAATTAATTAAAATGAATTATGGCCGAATTTCGACCACACGCCGACCACTTGTATATATAAATCCGTAAACATACCTTTATTTATAATATCATTAAATTTATTAGTTAATTATGCTCGATGTCTCTTGTATTGTATAGGATAGAAATATAATATTAAATAATATGATGTTTTTCATTTCTAATTAATTTTGTTGTTGATCCGAAGACCATTTAATATGTTGTCCGTGTGGTGTTATTGTGAATCCTAGCTCACAGCAGTTATAAGTGCTGCTAATGTACGTCACTGACTTACAAACAATTCAGTTCTAATAAATTCACAAATGAATTTTATTATTAGCACGTCGTCGTCGCCGATACTCGTATTGAGTGTGTGATCAAGTTTAATGTCATATTGTACCTATAGGTGTTCATGTTGTTGTTTAATGTAGGTAATGTGATGTGATAGTGATACACACAGTATTAAACACATTACAAATACATCACACAGGAGCAAATTGATATCATCTGACTACTATCTTATGACAATAAAGTATATGACAAGAAATAAAAAATAAAGTTCAGTACCTACATATTTGTTAGTTAATATACAAACAAGCACAACAATTTGTCGATAGTACATAATTTAGAAAGTAAAAAATGACTGGAACCGTTCTCTCATGTATGTCATTGTCAACCCTGGACCACATTAAAATAGGAGCACACGGGAAGCATTAGGTTTCAAATGAAAGAATCATCAAAATCGGTTCACCCATTCGAAAGTTCAGACGTAACAAACAAAAAAACCGCCGAATTGGGAATCTCCTCCTTATTTGAAGTCGGTTGAAATCATTATTATGCGTGTGAATTGAACCCACAATCGTATCAATTTGTTACTTGTGTTGTAGAGTGAATAGTATCAAAGCAAAATTCACTCCAAAATTTACACACTTAGGGCAAAATATATCGTATGATTATGATGAATACTGATTTAGGACGACACCTAAGATCCGAAGTCGCTGTCTCAGAATTTATATTTCATTGAAGAAGTGTTGGTGACAAACGATAGATGAACAACAGACGATTTGAAGACGATAGATGAACAACAAACTTTGCTATTGCATTTCCACCCCCTTCGAGGTTAAATTTTGTAGAATTCAAAGTAGACTGTCAAAGTTTAAGTAGTTTCTGCTCGGCGTTGAGACAGTCTTGCTCATTTTTCAATAATATTCATTGTTTTTAAACTGCAATTACAATATACTTAATTTGTTTGTATAAAATATTGTCAACACAAGTATTATTATACCTCTTCTAATTAAATTTCTTACGAATATAGATGGCAATCTAAAAAAACGGAACAGGAATCCGGTGGCTCCGGCATTTATATACTAGAAAACCATATTCGCTTCACTTCGGTTTCAGTCGTCTTACCCGCGTAGTGCCCGTTCCCGTGGGAATACCGGGATAAAATATAGCCTATGTTTACTCCCTGACATTATAGCTTTCCATTGGTGAAAGAAATTTTGAAATCAGTTCGGTGGTTTAAGCGTGAAAGCGTAACGAAAAATCAAACAAATAATCAAACAAACAATCAAACAAACAAACTTATTTTCGCATTTATAATATTAGTAAGGATATAATACATCTCGGACAAACTGAATAGACTGTGGATATAGATTCGTTGACTTGATTGTTATGCCTGGCGGGTTACCCTCTTGAACATTTATAGTTGCAAGCAATAAATAATGCACATTGATATTTAGAAATAGGTAATCGATTAATTAGGTACGGCTTCGTAGAGTTTACTGTCGTTTGCTGTCTGCAGCTCTCTACCTCTATTAAATATTATATCATATAAATGTAGAAGTGCGGGAGAGTGTAGTTGCATCTTGGTGAAAAATATACGTATATATGGTGTTTGTTAAATTTCAACTTTTAAGCGTAGAATGATATTAGGATAAAGGCAATTCATATGAGGAGTCACCTCATACAAAAATATTTATAATTTTTAAACTAAAGAAGAATAAAAAAAGGACAACGCTGTACCAAGTACAGATTAGTTGATTGTCTCTCTCCATGGGTGAATGTGCAGTATTTATGACCTGGTACTATATCAACGTCGATCGACGTGGATATCGACGTCTCGTCGCAATTACAGATGACGGTATAATTCTGGTCCATTTCATTTGTACCCCCAGTTAAAACATTACCTATGGTGTAGACTCAACGCCTAATTTGTTTGGGGTGACAGACGGAGGGCTTGCGACCCCATAACCCACCTACCGTTTCTTGAGACCCGTGGCCGACCAGGCTGGTTACTCTTTCAGATACCATCCGCTTCGATACCTTGGCAACAAAATAGTATTGTCAAGGCGCCCTCACGCGAAAGGCCTCTCTGCAGGTAGCGGACGAAAGTCCAGTTCGTCCACCCGCGACTTCAGCTATGATGGCATTAGGCGCAGGTGCTTGCACCCACGCCGCCCGGGGCACCGGCGGTGGCGAATGTCGTGGTAGAGAAATTCGTCCTAGACCCGCTCCACCGCCTTCTTCCGCGAGAGGACTGCGTCCCAGTTTCTGACGGTCTCGAGCATCATCCTAGCAATAGTCGGCACCGATGACTACGATTAGTTCACAGTGCTGCTCTACCGAAGTTACGCACACATTTAGCATGTGCTGCGTCGCTTCCTCGTTGCATTTGTAGTAACATAATTATAGGTATATACAAGTGGTCGGCGTGTGGTCGAAATTCGGCCATAATTCACTTTAATTAATTTTTCTGCTACACAATTTTCTTTTAATTTTATTTATGTATAATTGTAAATTGAGCAAGTCGTATTTCACTAATAACTAATATATAAAGTACTAAGTACAAATGTCTATTAGACATTGTCATCATAATTACGATTATTTGACATTCAGTTTGACCAGAGTTTAACCGTAAACAAAGGTGTATAAGCGGGCGCGTGTAGCGTTTGTGTTGTAGTGTGTGTAATATCTTTTTTAATGAATTTAATCTATTTGTAATCCATCATTATGTGAAATTTCAGTTTTATGCACTTCTCCTCATTATCTACTTCAACTGTGTCAAATTTCATACTTGTCCATCCACATAATTTTCGTAAAGAAGGGGTACAAAGTTTTTGCTTCACGTATTAATATAGCGAGTAGTGTTTTATTATTTTTTTTTTTTTTTTTTGTGTGACTTAGTTGTTAGCCTCAGATGGCTGTGACAACTTTACCCGGACTGGTGGGTGAGCGCTGAGGGCTCTCAACCCGCTTAAAGTTAAGCGACCCATCCCGAGGGCACCCCCTGTGGGGTACGGACCTCGGCTCGGGCGGTCGCTGGCAAAGTGGGCACTCCCACGTTTATGATTTTAACGCGACACGTCTTCCTTCCCCGTCGGCGGGGGCGGTAACGTGGATATTTACTACTATTTGTCAAGGCCGCGCGGGCTGTGTATGCCTCAGTCTGGGCGAGCGTTATAGTGTCGTCGGGTTCGTCGAGTATTAGTCGCGGTTGTTTAATCGCGGACATTTTAGAGGGGATGTAAGAAGCCGCCCTTACCACTAATGGGTTCGGGTGTGTCGCGGCAAAGTCGAAGTAGCGGCGGGAGCACTGTTTCATGAATTGCCTGATGGTCGGCAAGCCAAGATCTATGTGAAGATCCACATTGCGCATGTACCACGGTGCTCCCGTCGCTCGGCGCATGAACCTATTCTGTAATGCCTGTAGCCGATGTAGCCTGCATGGCTTCGCTTGTGTAAACACTACACTAGCATACGTCATGATGGGACGTATACAAGCGGTGTATAATCTAACTTTATTACGGAGAGATAGCTTAGACTTTGCGTGTACTAAGCTGTGTAACCATCCTAGCACTAGGGCTGCGCGCGCGCGGACTCGCCCTATGTGAGGACCGAAGGTCAGTCGTCTGTCCAAGGTCACACCCAGATATTTGACCTCCCTTGTCCAGGGGATGGGTTGGTCGAATATCTTTATCTGTGGATATTCAGCCATTGGGTAGCGGCGATCTATCCCCTTATGAAATATGATCGCCTGGCTTTTGGTGGGGTTTATACCGATTCTCCATTTCCTAGTCCATTTGGCTAGGGCGGTAGCCGCAGTTTGGAGAACGGTTGTCACTGTTGAGGGAGATTGACCTGCATAGAAGATGGCAGTGTCGTCAGCGAATAATGCTGTTTGTATTCTACTATGTTGTAGCGAGTAGTGTTGAATGACTTCTTTATATCACCAGCGTGATGGTGATGTATCACCGTGTGTTAGCGTAAACTGTACCTATCGTATTGCTTACTTGTATGTAGTAGTCATACACTAACACAGACTAGTCGTGTAATGTATGTATGTATGTATGTATGTATGTGTGTTATCACTGTCTATCACTGTATGGCCTCTACTCACCCAGTTTTTTTTTTATCTTATGTTATTATTATAAAATTGTAGACTATCGTTTATCTCGGCAACAATTTGTCAAATCGTTTGATACGTCAGATTTATGATAAGTGATTACATTAGATAAGATAACACACCGTACGTTATGTGTCGCGCTTGTGAACCACTGGCGCTTAACTAACCTGTGTACACTGTTCTACTAATGTGAATATATATAAACATTGTATTTACGATTTTGATTCAAATACAGACGTTACATGATTTTTGAATTACGTACGTTTTACGTGTACGTTTTGAATTACGTTTAGAACATTTAAGGCCTGAATAGTATTTAAAACGTCTGTAAATCAAATACATCTATCAGAAATCAATGCTATATGTACTACACACACACACACACACACACACACACACACACACACACACACACACACACACACACACACACACACACACACACACACACACACACACACACACACACACACACACACACACACACACACACACACACACACACACACACACACACACACACACACACACACACACACACACACACACACACACACACACACACACACACACACACACACACACACACACACACACACACACACACACACACACACACACACACACACACACACACACACACACACACACACACACACACACACACACACACACACACACACACACACACACACACACACACACACACACACACACACACACACACACACACACACACACACACACACACACACACACACACACACACACACACACACACACACACACACACACACACACACACACACACACACACACACACACACACACACACACACACACACACACACACACACACACACACACACACACACACACACACACACACACACACACACACACACACACACACACACACACACACACACACACACACACACACACACACACACACACACACACACACACACACACACACACACACACACACACACACACACACACACACACACACACACACACACACACACACACACACACACACACACACACACACACACACACACACACACACACACACACACACACACACACACACACACACACACCACACACACACACACACACACACACACACACACACACACACACACACACACACACACACACACACACACACACACACACACACACACACACACACACACACACACACACACACACACACACACACACACACACACACACACACACACACACACACACACACACACACACACACACACACACACACACACACACACACACACACACACACACACACACACACACACACACACACACACACACACACACACACACACACACACACACACACACACACACACACACACACACACACACACACACACACACACACACACACACACACACACACACACACACACACACACACACACACACACACACACACACACACACACACACACACACACACACACACACACACACACACACACACACACACACACACACACACACACACACACACACACACACACACACACACACACACACACACACACACACACACACACACACACACACACACACACACACACACACACACACACACACACACACACACACACACACACACACACACACACACACACACACACACACACACACACACACACACACACACACACACACACACACACACACACACACACACACACACACACACACACACACACACACACACACACACACACACACACACACACACACACACACACACACACACACACACACACACACACACACACACACACACACACACACACACACACACACACACACACACACACACACACACACACACACACACACACACACACACACACACACACACACACACACACACACACACACACACACACACACACACACACACACACACACACACACACACACACACACACACACACACACACACACACACACACACACACACACACACACACACACACACACACACACACACACACACACACACACACACACACACACACACACACACACACACACACACACACACACACACACACACACACACACACACACACACACACACACACACACACACACACACACACACACACACACACACACACACACACACACACACACACACACACACACACACACACACACACACACACACACACACACACACACACACACACACACACACACACACACACACACACACACACACACACACACACACACACACACACACACACACACACACACACACACACACACACACACACACACACACACACACACACACACACACACACACACACACACACACACACACACACACACACACACACACACACACACACACACACACACACACACACACACACACACACACACACACACACACACACACACACACACACACACACACACACACACACACACACACACACACACACACACACACACACACACACACACACACACACACACACACACACACACACACACACACACACACACACACACACACACACACACACACACACACACACACACACACACACACACACACACACACACACACACACACACACACACACACACACACACACACACACACACACACACACACACACACACACACACACACACACACACACACACACACACACACACACACACACACACTTATATATTTGTGTGCGCCCCGGGCGCCACTATTAGAAGGGCGGCAAAATTGGAAGAAAAATATTTTGTGCGGACACTTTTTTCTTTAGGGGGTGGGTTACGGTCGGCGCACTCCTCGCACCACTCCGTCCAGGGCGCCATAGGGGCGTAAGTACGCACACTCGTAACCCATGACCGTGACGGACTAAATCCTCGGTCCAGTCAACCGCGGCCTCTGCTAGGACGGCATGAGGCGCAGGTAGTCGCGCCTACGCCGCCCCAGTCATCGGCGGCGGTTCGCGTCGTCGAGGTGACGCCCCTCACGCACGCGCTCCGCCGCCCCTTTCCGCGAGACTAGTGGCTCGCAGAAGGCTGCGACTCGAGCGTATGCTGCGCCGTGTCCTCGTCGCAATCGCAGTGGTGGTAGGACGGTGTACTCGCCCTCCTAACGACTGTGTACAGGTATTTGGTGAAGCATCCATGCCCCGTCAAAACCTGCACCAGTGGGAAGGAGAGCACCCCGTGCCTCCGTTTCAACCATTGCATCAGCACCGGCAAGAAGGTCTCCATGATCCGCACACCGAGCCGAGGCCTCTCCAGCCGGATTGCCCAACGGGTAATAACGTCTCAGCGGGCGTCGACGCGCCAGGTGCTGAACTCCTTTAAAGAGATCTCACCGCCCTCCGCTCGCAACCCCGACACCCACCGATACAAATTGGCGAACATTTCCACCTCCAGGTCCCACGAGGGAGTCCCGGCCAACAGGCACGCTGCCACTGTGCGGTATCCGCGTATGGCCCTGACCGGTATGGCCCTTTGTGGTCGCCACAGTAGAGTCCTGAGTCAGACAATAAGGGACCCCGCCCACACCGGCGCGCCGTACAGGGCCATCGACCAGATGACCCGCGCGTGCAGCCGTCGACACGTAGTGCTCGGTCCGCCCACGTACGGCATATGCCACGATAGGGCGGACGCCGCACCGATGAGCCGTGGAGCAAGCCTGCGAAGCAGTTGGTGGTTCCGGGTGCAACAGGCCCAAATACTTCATATGGGCCCAGATGCTGATATCAACCGAATTGACGGTGATCGAGACGTCGATGGGACGTCCCATGCGGGCCTATGGAACAGGATGGCCTCCATCTTGTCCAGGGCTATCCACAACCCCAACGCTCCGATCCGCCTGACGATCTCTTTGGTGCCTAGAGTCGCCAGGCTTGCCGCCTCCTCTAGCGTCCCACCGTAGGCTGTGACGAGCGTGTCGTCGGCGTATCAAATCACGCTCAACACGGGCGTGAGGCTCCCCCTCCAACGCCCAGTCGTAGCCGATGTTCCACAAGGTGGGTACAAGGACCGAATAAAAGGTTTCGCTGCGCGTAAATCGCGAAAAGTAGAATTTTAGACTGTTTAATATTATTTTTATAGGGTAAATTATTAATGTTTTAACACAGTCATGTTACTTACACATGTACTTACATAGTTTTGAAATAAATATTTTCACTCATTTTTTCATTTCGTTACGTTGTTTCTTACCAACACCAACAATTATTATTCGTATGATGTCAAAAGGGCGGCAAATTATAACTCCGCCGCGGGCGACAGTGACACACGCTACGCAACTGTGTCCATCCACGTAATTTTCGTAAAAAGGGCTACAAAGTTTTTGCTTCACGTCTTAATATATAGATAAAGGTTATTTTATACATAGTCGTAATGCTGTAACTAATAAATATAACAGGATTGCTATACCTATAATTAACTATTAAAAGTTAATTATTTCCTGTGTAGGTACCCTACCGTGGTGACAGTAGAAGTATACTACCCCACATATTATATATATTATTATATATATATGCGTCTAACAACTTGACTTCAAGTTACGTAGAACAGTCTGTCCATAGTGCCATGTTACAGCTCAATTTCTATTTTATTATACATAGACTAGCAACCCACCCTCGCCTCGCTTCGGTTTCAGTCGCCTTACCCGCGTAGTCCACGTTCCCGTAGGAATACTGGGATAAAATATAGCCTATGTTACTCCTTATGTATGTTCCTCCTCAGACAGCTATTCGGTAGTAAAATTTTATCAAAATCTGTCCAACCGTTTTGAAGATTATCTCAAAGAAACTGACGAATAAACATTTGTTTTAAACCGGTTTTTAGGCCTAAGTATCATGCAAATAACCGTGTAAGCATAAAAAAGCCCATTATTTTAACATTATAAACAGACACTTAAATTTATTTTTTTTGTATTGGGTCCAACGTTCAATAGTGGCAAATACATAATATGTTGAAAAAGGAAGTGTACGTATGTACGTAATATTTTGTTATTGCTTAAAATATATAACGACTATCATTAATTTATATACCTACTTATCTATATGTATTGTTCACCTACTAAGATATACTTATATATATATATATATATATTTATATTCACATTATAATATATCCTATTACATGTCCTCTTTATAAATACATTATCTGTACTTCTATACTCTATACTAATATATAAAGCGGAAGAGTTTGTTTGTTTGAACGCGCTAATCTCATGGTCCGATTTGAAAAATTATTTCAGTGTTAGATAGCCCATTTATAGACGAATGCTATAGGCTATATGTCATCACACTAAGACCGATAGGAGAGGAGTCGTCGTAATTAGAATGTACATTTCACAAAAAACAATATAACGTAAAAGTTATAGTGATTTCAAAAAAATGTGTCTAAGAGTTTATGCCTTAAATGTTACGTATTATGTAGGCATGTACAGACAGAATACATGTAGGCATATAAAGCTTCGACAGTATAATTTTATTCATTCATACCTAGAATTGCGCAAACGTTTCAATGACAGTATAGGTACAACGGCGAGCGGTCAACGGTCATAGGCCGATCAGCTGTTTTAAAGCGAAGTTTATCTTGCTTGTGTGAATGTAATCATCGATTAATTCAATTTCTAATGAACATTTAACAAAGTATGAATATTTTGCGTATTAAATATCATTGATTTTATACATTTCAATCAGATTTACACGAAAAGCGATGACAAAATTGAAAACTTTACATGTCTCTAATTCCTTAACGAATCGATATTTTTCGTTCAAATTTTTTTCATGCGTTCTCCTACCACCATTGCCTAGCTCCCTTTTGACCAGTTGCCCCATAACCTGACACATCCTGTATGTTATCTATTTATTTGTGTATAATGTGACAATATTTGTTTAATGTTTACATTCTAATATCTATCCTATTATTTTTGTGTTAGAATGGGGTAAATTAAAAATTAAAATTTTTTTTAAAAAACTTTAAATCGTCTACTGTCATCATATAACGTCATTACACAATGTCATTACATTATGAAAGCTTGTCGCGAGATTTAAGTAATCGTATCAATTCGTATCATCAGCATCATCTTGCTCTTATCCCAATTACTTGGGGTCGACGCAATATGTCATCTGTTTTGACATATTGCAAAAAGTTTCGGCAATGACTTTTATGACCGGCCGCCTGCCTGACGTCAACCCTTCTTGGGAATGTAATCGTTGACCCAAATGGTACCAGATGGAGTTGGTCCGGGTCAATCTAGGGCTCTTAGTCGTCTTTTACGACACCCACGAGCAAAGCAAGGGTTGATAGTATTCGAAGCCGCTACCACACAGCACCAATTCGTATCATATGAAGTTATTTAATTCACTTGTTTATCTACACAAGAAAATCTCTCATAAGGTTAAAGTTTACGTTTTGTTTAGCGCACTTAAATGTTTCAAACTAAGTAAATACGAGTACTCGCTTAAATTTAATTTGATCTTCTTGGAACACCGATTACAACAGGTGCAACAATAAACTTGTGTGTTAACATCTAATCACCATCACACACCTCTTATATCAATTACTCGTCGGTCAAATCAATATGTACTCTTCTATTATAAGAAACATGTTGGAAAATTTTCGCAATAGTTTTAAACACCGATTGGCTTTAATATTTTTTACAACAGAACGGTTAGTAGGTACTGAAGTTTTGTCAGTACTGGGCGATGTAATTTCAATTACAGGTTCAGTAGACAAGCGACAATTACACCACAAAGAACAAATCTCCTTCTACTGCGAGATCGCTAGACTGTTCTCATTACTTTCTCTGGTGAAACGAGTGCGAGCGCGACCTTACCTTGAATAGTTTGTTAGTCACGTAGCTTACTACTTGAATCTTAACACTTACATATAGATATCGTTAAGTTCCTCCGTGGTTTCATACTGCTGTGCTTATCCTAGTTGTACTTCATTTACTTATTAGAAGATTAGCCAATTACACAACGCCCCATAATCTCACTTGAATCTTAAGAAAAAACAAATAAATACATAGAACAGACAGATACACACACGTTAGTTTCTCATATTGGATAAACTATTGCAGTACATATGTTAAACATAGCTCTATAGTCCTAGTTTCAAACTAAACCCCCTTTTAAACGTCGAGTTTGAACTCACATTTAATGCTTTTGTTACATACGAACAAAGTTGGTAACTAAACCGACACTAAATTACCAAGGTATTTGCAAAACAAAATACTATTAATATTATAAAGTTGATAAATAAATATGTCTAAATAATTTGTTAAGTATTACGGGCGCAATAGTGTCATATAAGTACATACTTACATATATACATACATACAAACATACATACATAGGTACAAACAAACGGACATCCGGTCGTACACGGTACATACTTTTCAATACATTTTATTTTACATTAAGTATATACAATAAATAAAAAAAAGAGTATTTTTATTAAGTTACGTATATTTATATTCTTCAAGCAGCAAATATTCGCGCTTTCACAAGCGTAGTTCTCCTTTGCGTGAGAATAATGAGATTAAATATAGCCCAAGTTGCTCGTTATATAGACAGCTACCTAAGTGGTAAAATATTATCAAAATCGATCTAGCCGTTTTTAAGATTACCTGGAACAAAGAGAGAGATACATAAAAAAGAGCGTGCGTACAAAGTACGCATGTCAGAAGTGACACTGCTTTGGTGCCACGTGTTTTCGTCAATATTAAAATAATCGTACTCTCTCTCTCTCTCTCTTTCTCTATATGTCTTACTCGGTCGCTCCCTACTCTCGCCCCATGGCTGTGCTTCGTGCTATGTTCGCCCTTTCTCACTCTCTCTCAATCGATCTCAATCACTCTATCCCTCTTCTTGGACAAAAAATATTAACATTTTCGAGTCACTAAAAAAAAAAATGATCGTGTGTACAAAGTACGCATAGCAGAAGTGAAACTTCTTTATCCTTTATCCCTTTTTCCCGTTGTTCCTTTGTCTCTTTGTCCTTTATCCCTTTATCCCCTTATCCTCTTATCACCTTATCCCTTTATGCCTTCATCCCTTTATTACTTTATCCCATTATCCCCTTATCCCTTTATGCTTTTATCCCTTTATCCCTTTATCCCCTTATTCCTTTATCCCTTTATACCTTTATCCCTTTATACCTTCATCCCTTTATGTCCGCTTAAACGACATGCTATCCCTACTCCATTGGAGAAAGTACTCTTTATTAGAATCGAACGTGGTGGGGACGAGAAAAAGATGGCGCGTAACGAAAAAATGTGACGCGTAACTGAAAAATATGACGGTAAATTTTTTTCCAACGCCGATAAAGAAGTATCACTTCAAAAATTACCCACATGTGCACAAAGAAGTTTCATTTCAAAAATTTTTAACTGATTTTTACAAACAGACACTTAAATATTATTTATTTGTAATGATTAATGCAATAGAAATGTAATACATATTTATTTGTAACTAATTGTTTGATTCTTGTAATGCTTACAGTAGAGTATGCATAGCACAGATAACAAGATAAATACATAATTATATCAACGACTATGTATTAGTTATTGGAGGAGATATACGTTTAATATTTACACGTAAAGGTAACTTACCGTTAAGCTTTTTCATATTTTTACACTTATCTAATCTTAGGCGGTCGTTCAACTTGAGGAATACTTTGGATCACAAGTTTGAAGTTATCTCGGTGTTTTTCTTTTTATATACATTAATCGGTATTTAAGTAAGACATATGGTAACAAAAATAATTGTCACCAATAATTACTCGCACGTGGCTGTTGTACAAAATCGACTATTAAGTATTCAAAAACGAAAAAACGGAACGGCCATTAGTTCTTCAGTAACAAACGTATAACCCATAACAGCGATCACCAATATGTTTGCCAAGCGTGGTGATTACGGCAATATCCCTACATACGTGTCACGTACATACGTGGTCACCAGTTGACAGGCAAATATTTTTTTTTTAAAGAAACCACTTGTACTATGGCAATAATCCTTGCAGTAGTGGGACTTTCCAAACATATAATTAACGATCACAAATTACATCCAGACTTAGAAAAAAAATTTC
The DNA here is from genome assembly GCA_032191425.1 of Lymantria dispar. Classification (NCBI taxonomy): domain Eukaryota; kingdom Metazoa; phylum Arthropoda; class Insecta; order Lepidoptera; family Erebidae; genus Lymantria; species Lymantria dispar. Next base: position 43,987,745 of record CM063440.1, on the reverse strand, counting down.
GTTGGTCACGCTTGGTCAGACGTATTGCCATAGGGTTTTGTTTCGAGTTTTCCTTCTCTTGCATAGATGTTACCTATATGCATATTATATTCCTTCATTGTATTTTACGACATCCGTGGGCAAGAGAGGGGTTGGTGAATTGTATTTTTACTCCGTCACCACACGCCAGCTATGCGGTCAAATATTGATACATTATTATAAGAGACAATTGTAAGTATTGTATTGATGCATCTACATACATAATTATACATATATGTATGTATATTTATATATGTATATATACGAATAGAACATTTGGCATCTGTTCAATGATTAATCGCCCAGTGAGCACCAGCGACAGAGGCCTCTGTGTCCACTAACTAAAACTATATTTATTTATGAACCAAACGCATCGGCGGGTCGCCCTCGAATGCGACCATCGTATTTTCTATACAAAATAAATAAATTTATAATGTCAAAATACATAGTTGCGTTTGTTTCATGCTGGCTGACATCGTAATTTACACGATATCTGTATCTAAAAACAGTTTAAATATTTGTGCGCCTGTTTCTGTAATTTTCAAAAAACCGATTTGTCTGGTTTTGATAAAATGTTATCACCAGATAGCTTATGTATAAGGAGTAATTAAGGCAATTTTTTTTTCTCCGAAAAATGCTAACCCAATAATACACAAAATTTTTGTTATTCATTCAAATTTATTTTATCACCTTCAATGTATGCTCTTTCCGAAACGATAGACTTACGCCAAAACATTTTTTAAACGCTGTTTCCGGAATTGAGTTCAGTTCTCGCCGCTAATTCTCCTATGTCTTCTACCGATTGAAAACGGGTGCCACGAAGTGGTAATTAGAGTTTAGGAAAAAGAAAGAAGTCGGCTGGAGCCATATCTACTGAATATGGTGGTTGCTCGATGGTATAAGTTGAGTGTTGGGACAAAAATTCGTTCACAATGATGGCCTTGTGCGAAGGCGCAGTATCGTGATGCAAAATCCAAGAATTTTCTTTCCACAAATCTGGCCTTTTTCGTCGAATTTGCTCTCTTAAACGCCGCATAACGCTCAAATAATATTTTTTATTTACCGTTTGACCTTCTGGCAAGAATTCTGAGTGCACAACACCGCGATAGTCAAAGAAAACAGTCAACATGACTTTGACTTTTGATCGACTTTGGCGTGGTTTTGCCGGATTCGGTTCAGTTGGAAGTCGCCACTCCGAAGCTTGTTGATTACTTTGCATGTCAAACTCGTAAACCCACGTCCCGTCACCAGTAACAATGAAAGTTGGGTCGGAATTGACTCGTTCTAGCATGTTCTCAGCGACTCTCATGCGATTGAGTTTTTGGAAAAAATTCAGGTCTTTTGGGACTAGCCGAGCGAAAACATGTTTCATACCCAAGTGATTATTTAAAATGGTACGGATCGACTCGTGAGACACATAAAGTTCGGCGGCTAGCTCTCTCAATGTTGAATGGGGATTTTCAGTCAATATTTCCTTTACTTTCGCAATGTTAACTTGAGTTGCAGATGTTGATGGCCTACCAGAGCGAGGCAAATCTTCTATCACATCTCGACCGCTTTTGAACGCTTTGTACCACTCATAAGCACGTGTTTTTGATAAAGTCGATTCACTGTAAGCCTTCTGTAACATTTTCAGTGACTCCGAACACGAAATTCCATTGGAGATGCAAAATTTAAGACGAACTCTTTGTTCGATGATGTTGACGATGTCTATTGTCAAACTGACCTACTTACATACAGACACATGATATTTGTGTGTTCTATGTACTCATAATGTCACTTTCTCTCTCTCTCTCTCTCTCTATGTATAGTTTAGCCTCGAGCTGACGAAACCGTATAAGGCAATGAAACGGCGGCGCGAGGCTCTATAAACTTATTTATTTTTAGTATGCTATAGTGGGCACACACGCCGTCCATACTGTCCGTTGCCGTGCGATACAAGGACTGAGCGCGGCCCCATAACCGTATTCCCTCCCCTTCAGCATTGGGTCGACCACTGGTGTCGAGTTCTTTGTCGTCCACCGCGAGCCTGGCGGTAAGGTTTCATAACCTGCCTGTATTTTTCCTTCCCCACCAATCCACGTAGTGAGATGAATGTTGGAGTCGACACATGCCGGTAGAGTCCAGCTATAATGATTGCCTTCAAGCGCTACAGAGAAGTTCCGGCCAACGTGTACCCTGGCTCTACATACACTGCAGCTCATTCGCGTATTATTACAGACTAGTATCACCATAGCGCTATATGGTTATCATATTAGATCCGTATTACAGTGCTGTGTAGTAGTTTAATATATTTAATCAAGACGATACCGCGTGTACAATAATCGAACGCGTTCAACACCAAATATTATTTACTATAAGTTTATAGATGTTATTAACAGATCCACCGTTAGTTACTTGTATGTATCGAAGGTCACACTCAGCACTAAGTACTTCAAATATTATTCTAAATAAGTTACAAGTCATTTAAAGCGCTAACTATTTATCTGCAAGGTTATTTAACAAAAGGAAATTAGTGAGCACGTCGTGTTCTGTTCAACTAGCTAGATAGTTATCATTGTGTTACACTCGTGCCGTGTTGTGTTGTGTACATACATACATAATACAGTACCTGTACAAAACACAACAACACATTATATTTTTTATGTGGTCGGCACTACAACACATGATACATGACGGTTATTATCAAATTAAATGATAGAGCCGCATTACTTAAACTAAACATGTATAATTAACATCAAACAATAAATAGTTAACATATTATAAACTATATTAACACCTACAAATATATTATATATGTGTATGGTGTAAAGAAAAAAGAAACAATCATTTACGACATTGCAATCTAAATTTGATAATTATAATGATAACAGAATATTGCGTACAAATTTTAATTCGCTGTCTTCGAAGATCATCACGCAATTTAATTAGATACTCAGTTAATACTTATAATGTGATATGTATTTTCATATTTATTAATGGCACTAATAAATTATATTTTAAATACATATATGTAATATATATATATAGCTGATTAGATTATTATACATATGTGTTGGTCTTGTTATCAATATCTAGCGGTGCGGTGTGTTCAAGATCGTTCAGTAATGCGCTAAGTAGTTTGGATGTTTATGTTCGCTATTATTGAACACGATGTAACCTTCTATATTATACGCTTAACAATATGTCAAGTAAGGTAAAACAAATACATAGATACTGTTAAACCGCTGCCGTTTACTCACAACGGTTATTACCTCACAAAAGTTCCGCTCTCGCCGCATTGCTGATTACATGAAATTATGTCACATCGCACTTGTAACATTGAAATTGTAAACAACTCGCCGGTGGCACCATCTGCGTGCCAGCGCGTGTAACAAAAGTATGGCCTTCAGATTCATCCGTCACGTGCAATAGAGTGCACTGTTTTATCGACAACAGCGCCTCCAACCAATAGCATATCGAGAATGTTTTGCCGATAGTTGCGGGCAAACCAATCGCGGCCGAGTACTAAAACTACATTTCGGTCACAGTACACACATGTGACCGGTCGCTAGTTTACTCATAATTGAACATAACAATTACAAATTTATTATTTTGATGTTACTAATATATTTTGTGCTATTTGAACTAAAGTATAAGTTGTGGACAATTTATATTTAAGTGATGATGAGCAGAAACGGTAAGAATTAAAATGACTTTAGAATCAATAGAGCCACATTTTTTTTAGAGCGATACTGACGGCAACTTTGTTCATTACTCGTTCACGTTAATAAGCTAAAGATTCAGCAAGCGGACAATAGATGGCGCTGTCTTACACTAAACCACACCCGTCTGAGATTTGCTTTTATTTGGTGCTAGTTAATAATAGCTGTAAATAAATATTATTTCAAATAAATTAAAGTTTGTTATTGGCATTACAACAGAATTGACGATTACGTTCTGTTGTCTTTATAAGAAAATCTATTTTACGTAATTCATGGCAGCTACATAGTTACTATTTTCAGGAAAGAAAATTAAACATAGAGCACACCTAATGTAATTAATTGATCTAGGTAATACCGATTTTACAAATAATTTTAAATATTTTAAATTGTTTTCTTTATATAATGCCCTCTTTTTAATGCTAGTGGAACGATAACTAGGTCAAGATGTGTTTCTATGTATTAAATATTTACTTTGAATATAGATGTCGCTGTGTATGTCATGTATTCAGATAGTTTGTAAGCTATGTGTCGTATTTCTAGGACACAGAAATGGTGAATGTTACTATGAAGAGAGTAACGCCACGATTGCCAGGTCAGCTGGCGAGCGCACTTGATAAATAGTAGTTTGATAAATAGTTTGTACTTACTAAATTATTTAAACATTGGTTTACAACACCTTAGTTGCCTAGAAAGTTAAATAAATAAAGACACGAAGCTTGCTATAGCATATCATATCTTTGGGTCACTCTATGTACTCTAGCGACTCTTTCACGGGGAGTGCTCCGAGGAACTGTTTGACTTGGTACCACCGTTACCATTTTACCAACGTACCACTCGACATCGTAGCAAGGTTCATCCATTTCACCTGGAAGCGCTATGGTCTTTAACTGTACGTTTCCAGCGATCATTTCTCCCACGTACGTGCAAGCTCTGGAATGAACTACCAGCTGCTGTGTTTCCCGAGCTCTATGACATGCCCTTCTTTAAACGAGGTTTAAGAAGAGTATTTTCTTTACGGTAGGCAACTGCCTGGCTGTGCTCCTGCTATTGCAAAGGACCATGTGCGGCAGTACCACTTACCATCAGGTGTGCTGCTTGCTTATTTGCCACAGTTGGCAAAAAAAAAACAGCTTTTTGTAACCTATACACTCAAGGTCGACAGGCGATGGTGGTCTATCGGAGACAAGACCTCGTCATTGATGGTCTGCCTAAGTGGAGAAAAAGACGGTTGCAGCTTTCAACGGCCTAGGTGCTTGAGCGGAGTTACAACAGATCATTGGACTTTCGCAAAATAAAAAATCAGTATATTTTATCTGGCGACTCATGATACTAGATAGAGCTGATTACAATTATTTCTATATAATGTACTAAAATTACAAGATTGTATATAATCAATAATAATAAAATAAACTATACACATATATATATATTTCAACGAGTTATAGTAAGTTTAGTTGCAAGTAGAAGTAATTAATTTTATTTCTGCTTATAATTTGCAATTGACTCGAATCTGGTACTGAACATAATGTGAGTATTTGATATTGCCGCAAATAAAATATAATCTATGAAATCCATGTAAATGTAATTTAAATTGCATAATTTGCCGTCTTGTTTTTGTATCTATTTTTAAGTATTTATTTTGTCACTTTTTAATAACTCCGGATACTAAAAAGTACACAATCATAGTAACTATGCTAAATTTCACGTGTTAGCATAAGATGCGACGTAAATAAACATCGTAAACTATTAATCTATCAAAAATGTATTATTTTAATAAAATTTAAGCACCAAATCCTTTTAATATTCTTCTCCCTACACGTACGGCTCTCCCCACACTGTTAGATTTTAAATTAATGTACATATATATTTACCTATTTCGCGAAAATAAGCCGCCATTATGTTTATCCCAAAGGCCTATATTTCCTCTTGGTTATTAAGATGAATATAATGGTAGGCTTCCGTGTGGTGACGTAGTACCTATGTCGTAAAAGGCGCCTAAAAGATGTGCATATAACAACCATGCAAGAGAAGGAAAACTCCAAATAATACCCTATAACAACCTGTCCGACCAGCATGGTATATTAAGGTCAATTTCCCTCATATTGTGGAAGAGGCTCGAGCCCAGTGGGACGTTTATGAGCTGAAATGATGATGTTGACGAATGGTAGGTATCTTTACTGTCGAAATGAATCCAGGTAGACAGATACAAACTAATAAAGCGTAAACACTTATATATATATCACCGATGATGACGGTGATGATATAACTACGTTATATGCTTATTTATACGTGATAAATAATGTCTGTAGTGATAGCCTAGCCATAGATAGACCCTTTTTAAGAGGTAAAAGTAGCTGAAGCAATTTAAAAACAAATAATGTTTCTTATTGAACTAGTTTTATAATTGTTATTTATTCTTGACGTGCAAATTCTATTTGACATATTAATAAGCAAGTCTCTATGGCTCATGATACAAAAGTCCACAGAAGCCGTTTCGCTCCGTCATATACATATATATGTACGTTACGCTCACGTTTGATATTTCTCTTGTTTACAGATTTCCTGAGTCACGGGGCGAGCTTCAATAAAAAATACGGTGAGTTTATTGCAAATTTATAATAATAAAAGAAACTAGACAGTGGTTTGTGGTAAAAACATACGATGGAAGTAAAAACTATGAAAGCTTATGTCTCACTCTTGACATGTTTGTGAAAAAAGAGCTTAAGGGCACCTACAAGTAGTATTTATTTTATTTCTCACAAGTAAACATGCATTGATGATCAGTAGGTATATTGTTTGTTAAAAAGTATGTATTATAATATTGAATATATTTAGTAACAGTTTAGTATATGTCAGACATCGGCGTAAAATATTATACAATATAGATGATCCCTGGATATGATCTTCACGATGGAAATGATACTAGCACGCAAACTGCAGAGCAGTTAAATATATTTTTGTCTTATTACGGTTATAGCTATGTCTGATTGTACTTGCATAACAGATGCACAATGAAAACTAGGCAGGTATTATATAGTAAGGCGCTGATGGCACGCTGTGTATAATTAATAACACTATTATATATTATTTGTCACATAGAAACTGTTAGTCGCACTGTGTATCATGAACCGCTTATACTATGAGGAGGAAGGGAGTTGTGTATTGTATTTTTTACTCTACTTTTACTATAACAACCATTATACGAGAGCTTATCAGTTGTCTGTGTGAAGTGTGATTGTATAAAAATGTCTGTAATTATTATGTTTCGAAATCTAAATCAAATATTATTTAGTGTTTCATTCAACATTCGTTTTATATTAATTGATTCAGAAACGGTGGGCAGTTCATCGGGTCGACTAGTTTTAAAGAGTTTGGCCCATTCATTGCAAACCAAATTAAATTTTTGGGTCTAGAATGTCTCAATGACTAATCAACATAAGCTTGATTACATAGATTTAATATCTTAAAATCTACAATGGTCATATGAACCTCTTCGAAATTTAATGTGATTGCAGAAAAGTTGGTGTCAAACTAAAGATTTTAATAAAAGGTGTCCATTTTTTAAAGATTTCACTTTTTTTTTCGTAAAGACAAAAAAGTCAAGGTGGAATTTTTCTTTTTTTTTCTCGAGCAGTCATAAGTAGGTCCACCAGTTGGTGCCCACTTATCGTTGAATTTTGGGAGACTTTGTATAATACGTATATGTCGGCGTTGCGCCAGGAATTTGGTCGTCCATAGTAAAATACTAAATAAGTAATCACTGTATTTATTAGGAGTTATTGCCGGAGAAGTGAGTGAATTAAAAATGTGTTCTATTTTTATTTTTTTTTTTTTTGTGTGAATTAGTTGTTAGCCTCAGATGGCTGTGACAACTTTACCCGGACTGGTGGGTGAGCGCTGAGGGCTCTCAACCCGCGTGTTCTATTTTAATCTTACAATGTTTTTATAACCTCCGCTTTACAATGAAACGGTCTAGTTTTAGTAACTACAATTACTTTTTTAACAAACAAATAAAACTACTATAAAATAACTATCGAAATATAGCTATATAATAATGATAAATCTATACTAATATTATAAAGAGGTAAAATTTGTAAGTTTGTATGCAGGGGGTAATCTCTGGAACTCATAATCTAATTCTAATTTTATTTTAACTGGCAGAAAGCTACATTATTCCTGAGTGCTATAGGCTATAAATTGTTTCTATAACATGTATATTAACCGAGCTATCACAACTTTTGTCTGGCAAGTCGGAAAAAAATACCTCGTAAAACAGAATTATTTGCGTGCGCTGCCTAAACAGTTGCTTAAAATTAAAAAGAATGTATGGCTACCTGGTTCATCTTAATTATTTCTACAAAAAAGTCAGCGATACCATATCTCTATCTTTTATATTTTATCTTTTATACTTCTATTATTGCATTAAAAAATTTTTTTTTCGGCATTGTTACGTTTGGTTGATTATTTGAGCAACAAAATATTAATTCTTATGACAATAAATTATTTCAGTATCACAAGAACATCATACAGATAAGATTTGCCATTTACAGTATATCAATTGGTCATACAGTTTCGGAGATAATATAAAATTACTAAAACGCAAAATGACCCTAGCATAACTTTCATTGTGCAGACGTTTTACCTATTTGCCCATAGATGGCGTTCTGCAATGACGTCATTTTTCTGAATCGCGGTGTTAAGACTTTCCGTGGATTGATGACCCTCTCGAATTATTATGCCCACGTTGTCGTTAGTTGGAGTTCTAAAAATTACATGTCAGTTGGTTATTGGTTTCGGTTGTTTCGTTCGCATGGTTGTTGTTGTTGATAGATACCTCATAATCGAAAATATCGTAATTTCGTTGTACGTTTGTTTTGTATGTTCGTAGTTTCGTACTTCGTTCTATCGTAATAATCGACACGAGTTATTCGATATTACGATTGTTTTGTTTTGTAAAGGCGGACGGTGTTCGAGTCGCTCTCCCTTTGTTCATAATTGTTTTCAAGTCTGTGCGTGGTTTGTTGAGAGCATGCCTAAAAGGAAATCTCAACTGTCTCGGCAGACATCACAGACAAGAGCCGCTCGAGTACGCCGTACGGAAGAATCTGCCCCTGAAAATGAGCAACGCCTCTCGAGAAATAGAGAATATATTTCGCAAGCACGCGCTAGAGAATCTAGCTCCGAGCGCTCACAGCGCCTCGCAAGCCAAAATGTGAGGACGACGCGGGCCCGTGCTCGAGAAACTAGCGCTGAACGTGCGCAATCATTTGCCCTGACTATTAATAAGTCCCAGGGACAAACATTCTCTTTGGTTGGCATTGACCTACGAAAAGAATGTTTTTCCCATGGGCAATTATATGTTGGTCTATCAAGAGTGGGATCATCCGAAAGGCAGATTATTCTGTTACCGGAAAATAAAACAACCTCAAACATTGTATATAGAGAAGCTTTAAATTAAATAGATACCTAACTTAAACAAATAAATAAAATAAGTAAAAGGCAACTAAGGGTTAAGTTACCTTGAGCAGAAAATAGAACTTCGGTAATCTTTTAAGTTACTGATCTGATTCCAAAAAATATTTTACTAATAAAATTAAATACAGTAATATCAATCGAGTGTAATCTTATGTTAAAACAAGAAATTTTCCGCGGACGAAGTCGCGGGCAGAAGCTAGTATTCTATATAGCATTTAACATAATTCTAAATAGTCAATTTTACGCAATTTATATTAATGAATTAAAGGAAATATTCTCATATATTGTTCAACAGACGGCGCTGTAAGTAGAATTAAATTGCAATGTTTATTGCGTAAAAACAACTAAATATGGTTACAAATAATTACATTAATTCTAATCGATTTTAATTTGATCTTTTATTTAAATATTTAAATAACTAAATCAAATAATTCTAGAAACACATTCACATGGTAAATAGCAGTGTTGTTACTACAAATAATTATTTAAATATTTGTTGCAAATATTTCAAACATGTTTATAACACCTACATCTAAATTTACAAATATTGCCGATATGTGCCCATATATATATATAGTTTGTCATCATCATCTCAGCCGTTATACGTGTCAGCATAGGCCTTCCCCACAAAGGGAAGGAAATTGACCTAATATAAGTACCACACTGGTCAGACACATTGGTATAGAATTTCATTACGAGGTTTTCTTTTGTTTCTTTATGTTGTGTGCATATCATATATATATCGTCTTTACTACTTATTTTTTTTTATTTAATTACATATGTACTATTACACTAATCAGTATTATATTTATATATTTAATATTTATCATGTCATTTGTGTTTGGTTTGGTTATATATAAAAACGTAAGTTATAATGCATATATGTATTGAATTGTAGTGATAAGTGTGTTTTGTCGTCAATATTGGCACTTATATTGATAAGCACTTGCGCGTCATGTGCAACCCCTTGCCACTAACAACTAATAAACATCCCCGTCAGTTTGTAGCACAAGTACCTACACTCTTTAGAGTGTTTGTGGCGCTTGAAAAGTGATAACAATTGACTAATACACTATGTACTATGAGTGGGTAACATACGGTCACCGTCACTAAAGGCGAGACACTTCCAGCTTGTCCGCACTTACAAGTCTTAGAACCTAGTTGACATGCTGCAGTGCCCCAGCCAGGTGTTCATCGTCACAGATCCATCGTTCGCTCTGATATAAACATTTAAACACGACACTTAACTGTGTATATAATAAAAATATCTTTAATGTTAAAATTTTGTCACAATATTCGGTAGGAGAGAAACAGCAATGAATTCGTATTAAATATATAAATCAAAATTAATAATTGCTACTACTAATAGTGGTTAAATAATAATCACTATAATAATGATTAGTCCTCTCGCGTAAGTGAATACTCAAAAGTATTCGAAACGTCAGAAATATAAAATACGTAAAAATACTTTTAATTCATATGTTTAATACTCGCATAAACATCATAAATCATTGCATTACATAAAAATTATAATTAATTAATTATTAATTAGTTATATTATTTGTATTTTTTCTCTTTCAAATATTTCAAATATTGTAAAATATTTGCATAGATAGATAGACGTAGACCATAACCTTTGAAGTATCATATTAAAATAGTTGTTATACTATTAATAAATTCTCGTAATAATTATAAGTTTAATGTATATTACCGTACTGTGACGGACCGGTAAGTAACCCGCTATCTTACCCGTAGTTGTAGTAAAAGACGACTATAGGACATAATATGCATATAACATCTATTCCAAAAAAGGATAACTCGAAATAAAATCCTATACCAACACGTCTGACTAGTGTGCCAATGTATGTGTGTATGTCTATTGCCCTCCCATTGCGGAGGTCATTGATATGAATTATATGTACCTAGTTCAGAGGTTTATATTTACATTATCAGTAAGTAGATCATTACAGTGTATTCTGTGATTTTCGTAACATAATTTTGTAACAAAATTTTTCACAAATTTTTCACAAAGTGAAGTTATTTTGAATATATCTATTAAATTAAGGTTTCGTAATAAACCCTGGGGCGCGATGGTTGTTTCATTCAATAAATGTTTATAAAGAAAACCTTAAAATAACTTTCTATAAAAAGCTTGTTGTGTACTTATGAATGCTTAATACAAGTTAAGTAGGTACCTACAATATAATACAATTTATTTGTTTTGGGTTTCGTAATGTGATTTACTCATAAAATTGCTATAAATACGCAAAATACGCGCATCATTTACTCTAAATCAGTGGCGAATAAATGTTTTTTAAACGGTTTTATTTAGCTTACCCCGTTTGTTTGTTTATTTTTTTCTTTGTTGGGTCAAATTTAGTAATTGAAATTTCACCCTCTTCCTGTCAACCGATTGATCTGAAATTTGGATACGCCTTTGGTTTTGGTGATAATACAATTATGTATAGTCAATATTTTTGTAAATTCAAGATGGCCGCCGTTACAAAATGGCGGATGACCTATTTTTTTAAACGGTTTTATTAGGTTACCCCGTTTGTTTTCAATCCCATCAATATGGGTATCAAATGAAAGGACTTGACAAGTACAATACAATGCACTATACAAAATCAAATATTATTGTAAATCCATGATGGCTGCCGCTTTATAATGGCGAATAACCTTTTTTTTCAATTCCATCAATATGGGTATCAAATGAAAGGGCTTGACAAGTAAAATACAGTGTACTAACAATATCAAATATTATTGTAAATTCAAGATGGCCGCCGCTACAAAATGGCGAATAACCTATTTTTTTTCAATCCCATCAATATGGGTAACAAATCAAAGGGCTTGATAAGTAGAATACAGTTCACTATATAAAATCTAAATCAGAATTTCCCACCCAAGTCAAGATTTCGTATTGTGTCGAGGACTGTGTGGCGCTAGGGTGGCTAAAATGCTACGTCGTTAGCGGTACACCACACAAGTTAAGGTGAAAGGTTAAAGCGCGCCGAGAACTGTACGGCATTAGGGTGGATAAAAATGATATGTCGTTAGCGTTTTCCCCTCAAGATTTAGGCACATCTTGTTGTACATAGTCTTGCCCCTCTATAGGACCTCTAAATAGAATGAGAAATATAAACTAAAAACTTGAAAATAAAAAAAGGTAAAAAAAATAAAGTTAAACGGTTTTATTGTAAACAGACAGAGTAATGTTGCAGATAAATGTACTAAAAGCTAAAATATAATTAAATAGACACAGTGATGGGTACCAGTATGTATACATTGTTACATTTTAGAAATAAAGTAACTCATAACCTATACTACTCACTTTGTGGAAATCGTGTGACACTACAAAACGAACATTTTAATCGACGATTGTAAATATTTGACGTGCCCCACGATTTTATTTTAGCCTCTATTTTTTTTAATTTTTTTGTGGGTGGGCTGCGGTCGGCGCGCCTCCGCACCACTCCGTCCGGGGCGACAGAGGGGCTTAAGCACGCAACTCCCGCAACCCACCCGAAAACCACCTCGCCTTCGTCATTGGGCCGACCACCGGAGCAGGTTTACTTGTCGTCAGTGGTCGCCCCGACGGAATACTCCCTACGCGGGGTACCCTCCCATCGACGGACGTCGGTCTTTCCTCACGCGGTCGGCCTCTCGGCGGGTGACGGACTAATCCCCGGTCACGTCACCCGCGGCCTCGGCTAGGGCGGCATGAGGCGCAGATAGTTGCGCCTACGCCGCCCCAGTCGCCGGCCGTGGATCTCCTCATCGAGGCTGCGCTCCACGCGCAGACGATCCGCCGCCTCCTTCCCAATTCCCGACGCTGTCGACCATCGCCCTAGCGATGGCCGGCAGCGTCAGGTCGGCACCGATGATTGCGACGAGTTCACGGTGCTGCACTGCCCAAGCCGCGCAGGCCTCGAGCGTGTGGCGCGCCGTGTCCTCGTCGCAATCGCAGTGGTGGCAGGACGGTGTACTCTCCCTCCTTACGACCCTGTGCATGTATTTGGCGAAGCTCCCATGCCCCGTCAACATCTGCACCAGTCGGAAGGAGAGCACCCCGTGCCGCCTTTCCAACCATTGCATCAGCACCGGCCGGAAGGCCTCCACGGTTCGCACCCCGAACCGAGGCCTCTCCAGCCGGACTGCCCAACGGGCAATGACGTCTCGGCGGGCGTCGACGCGCCAGGCGGTGAGCTCCCTTAACGAGATCTCACCGCCCTCCGCTCGCACCCCCGTCACCCGCCGATACAATCCGGCGAGCATCTCCGCCTCCAGGTCCCACGGGGGAGTCCCGGCCAATAGGCACGCTGCCTCCGTCGCCACCGTGCGGTATCCGCGGATGACCCTGACCGCCATGACCCTCTGTGGTCGCCACAGAAGGGCCCTAACTCGGACGGTCAAGGACCCCGCCCACACCGGTGCGCCGTACAGGGCCATCGACCGGATGACCCCCGTGTACAGCCGTCGGCACGTAGCGCTCGGTCCGCCCACGTTCGGCATAAGCCACGATAGGCGGACGCCGCGCCGACGAGCCGTGGAGCGAGTCTGCGGAAATGCTCCCGGAACCACCATTGCCCGTCGAGTACCAGGCCCAAGTACCTCATATGGGCCCGGATGCTGATGTCAACCGATCGGACGGTGATCGAGACGCCGATGGGAGGGCTCATAAGGCGCCCATGGAACAAGAGGGCCTCCGTCTTGTCCAGGGCGACCCTCAACCCCAGCGCCTCGATCCGCCTGACGACCTCTTCGGTGCCATAGGTCGCCAGGCTTACCGCCTCTTCTAGCGTTCCACCGCGGGCTGTGACGAGCGTGTCGTCAGCGTAACAAATCACGCCCAGCCCGGGCGGGAGGCATTTTATTTTAGCCTAATCAATGCATGTTTTATATTTCGAAAACATCATCTTTCGACATACATTAATCTATAATACATTGCATTTTTAAGAATTTATATGAATATTTTTCTTGTAAACCCTTATCAATTGATATACCGGCATGTCGTAAGCCACAAAAATTTAGCTGTATCAAATATCTTTTAGTTTTTATTCAAATTTGTTATCAAACGATAACAGGAATGCAGGTAATCTAATTCTAATTTGCATCAAAATCATATTGTAATTTGTTATTACACTAAGACGATCCAAGCAAAGCCCAAGAGCAATACTACCTCTTCACGAAGCGTTTCGTTGTTTTTGAATTTGATCATCTTTGATGATATACATTTTGAATCCTCATAACTAGGGTTTGCATTATTTTAAATAGCCAAAATTCTCGTGATATGATTTCAATAAAGACTTATGAAAGACTTACTAAACACATAAAATTTCAATTGCATGGCTCTTGCACTTTAGATTTTATTGAATGCCAAAGAGCACGATTTCATCATTGACTTAAGTACTAGGTGGTTTGGACATGTAGAAAGAATTAGTGAAGAGAGGAAAACGAAACAAATATACAAATTAATTGTGAGTGTGAGATCGTTATAAAAGAAAGGTTACGCTGTACGATTCTAGATCAAATTGGAGATGTGCTGGGAAAGGTCATGTGTAAGTGTACGCGTAAGAATACATGAAGACTTTGATAAGTGTAAGTAAAGCAATGAAAGTATGTCAGGATCGTACCATGTGGAAATCCGTAGTGTCTGCCTATCCCTCTGAGAAGCAGGCGTGAGGTTATGTACTTACGTTTGTATTGTTATAAATAAACAGATATTCTATGGACCAAGGAATGAAATTCAGCACGCACAATACGCCTTATGTGTACCCGCTGTTAGACAATCGGCCATAAAAAAGGTATTTCTGATATGCACGTTGTATATCTCAAAAATAGAGAGGTGTAATGAGCAAAACAAAATATTCTCATAAGTAACTTACAAAAAGTGAACTCCCACCAAAACTAATATCAGGTTGACCGAGCTTCGCTCGGAATATTTTTATAGAATTTATTTAGACATATTAATAAAAACTAAAAATTATATAAAAAAATTACAAAAAGAGAATAATAATAACACCGAGATTCGAACCGACGCTGTTTGGATGCTACAAAACTCAAAATTAAAACCGGCCGTTCCCCAACTGAGCTACCGGAACTCTTGATATTTACAACGAAATTTAAATTCATATTCTTTTAAAATTTATGTCATTTATTGTTATGCTAAAAACACCGACAAAATAACATTTTCTATAAATAAAACCTAGCTAGATCGATTTTTTGGACCCGAATCCTCTAGTATGCCAAGTTTCAACAAAATCGTTGGAGCCGTTTCCGAGATCCTGAATATATATATATATATATATATACAAGAATTGCTCGTTTAAAGATATAAGATTTTCAGATAAAATGGTGTCAAGACGAGAGTTCGCTCGATAGCTCGCACTGTGAAAAACATATCAGATATTATGTAGAGCCGTTCCGTGTGGTGACGGAGTAAGAATGCAATTCACCACTCACTATCTTGCTCATGGATGTCGTAAAATACGACTAAGGGATGAAATATGCACATAACATCTGTGCAAGAGAAGGAAAACTCAAAATGAAACCCTATACCAACATGTCTGACCAGTATGTAGTGTTGCCCAAAAAAGTCCTGGTCTTGCGGTCTTGGTCTTGGTCTTGCGAGAAATGCGAGACCGAGACCAAGACCAAGACCGCTTAATTTTTGCAAGACCAAGACCAAGACTGGCCCTGCAAGACTTGAGCAAGACCAAGACTGGGCCTGCAAGAGTCTCGCGGTCTTGCATTTAATTCAAATCACCATTTCAGCTTATATACGGTTGAGCTCGTGTCTTCTACATAACAGGAGGAGAATCGGCCGTGGCCGGAGGGGAATCGCCACGGTGATCGGCCGTGTTGTTACAGGTCATACATGTCAAGTTTTCCTTCTCTTGCACCGATGTTATATATTATAGCCCTTAGTCGTGGGTTCGCAGTCACGGGTAAAATAGGGGGTGATGAATTATATTCTTACTCCGTCACTACACGGCAAGTCAAATCAGTCTTGAGATATCCATCTATTGGCCAATCGATTCCCAATGTTGGTGTTGGCTTTTCAGAATTACTCTTCGGAAAGGCTTAAGGACAAAAATACCGTAATCACGAGAGTGCTCTTGCCCATTATACATATTTATATATCCGTTTATTCATTAGCCCAACGACGTTCACTGTTGGACATAGAAATATGCCTACAATTAATCTATATAAATGTCCATGTAGGGACAGAGTACGATCACCATCAGGCAGTACATGAAGCGTTGCTCCCAGCGCTATTTTGCCTCTGCCACGACTCACCCCAATCCACTAGTGGTTGGGGCGGTAAACTACGTCCCCTCAAAAATATCCGCGGTCCGACGTCCTCGTCATCTTCTTGAAGAAGAAGATGACGCTATTATGATCGCCCAAGAAAGGACCTACACAGCTCGCGCAGCGATAACAGATAAAACTCCGTGGTATCGGCCTCGCCGTCGAGGTCGAAAACCGCGCCGCGTAAAAGTCATTAACCTAAACTTGGCCACGCCCACTTTGCTCTCAGCGACGCCCCGAGCCGAGGTTCGTTCCCCACAGGGGGGAGAAATCGGACGATGTTCGCTTAACTTACTTACCGGGTTGGGAGCCATCAGCGCTCACCCATTGACCGCGTTAAGCTGTCAAGGTCATCTGCGACCAACAGCTACACACACAAAAAAAAAAAGATAGAGTACGAATATAATTCACCACTCTCTTACCCTTGGATGTCGTATCAAATCGGATCGGGCAATGGTGTTAGGAACCCATGAAAAAAATTGAAATAAAAATATCGATTCGTTAATGAATTGAGAGACATGTAAGTTCTCAATTTTGTCATCGTTTTTTCGTGTAAATTGATTAAAATGTATAAAGGAATGATACTTAATCTACAACATATTCGTATTTTGTTAAATGTTCATTAGAATTTGAATAAATCAATGATTACGTTTGCATAAGCAAGACAAACTTCGCTTTAACATAAATCAGCTGATCGGCCGATGACCGTTGATGAGTCGCCTTTGTACCTACGTAACCATTGAAAGATTCGCGCAAATCTAATACCTATTTATACTGTCGAAATTTTACATGCTTACATATATCCTGTCTGTACATACCTACATAATGCATAAAATTTAAGGCATAAACTCTGAGACACACATTTTTGTAATCACTATAACTTTTACGTTATATTGTTTTTGTGTAATATACATTCTAATTATGATCTATGACTGTTGAACTACAAGATACATGAACAGTTGTCCCATAACCTGATACACCCTGTGTATATAACATATGTGCAAGAGAAGTGAAACTAGAAAGAAAACCCTGTACCAACATGTCTGACCAGCGTGGTATAGTAGATCAATTTTCCTCTTACTGGAAGGAAGCTTAAGCCCAGCAGTGGCACTTTTATGAGCTGTGACGATGACGACGAATATCATACATTTTACAAGTATTAAAACCATAAAATTTTAAATCAGTTTTATATGTTCTTGAATAAATAAGTAGTATATTAAGAGTTACATGGATCCAGCGGCCAAAGTATTTATATAGGCAATAGAGCAACAGGTTTTTCAAGTATCCAGAGTATCAGTAACTAAACTGGAAATACAATAGATACATACCACTTAACTTGAAGGGGAATATAAACAATCGCATTAATTGTAAAATATCGCATTGATTATAAAATGACATAAAATTTATTGTATCAACTGCCTCGTGTGGTGACGTCTTAAGAAAATAGGGTCGAAAGTCCTGTCATAAGAGTAGTAACGCTGTTTAATGGAACACCAGGGGAATAGAAGAGTAATTTTCTCCAGTGGTAAGTATTGTATTCAATAGTGAACTATAGGCTAACAGATGGATAGATAGGATAGGATATTTGATTAATTTAGTTGGATTTTTCATTGCCATGATAAATTACTGTTACGTTATTCTAACTGCAAAACTTTGCGAGACTCTTGCTGCTATACCAAGACTCGGGTGCGCAAGACCAAGACCAAGACCCGGGTGCGCAAGACCAAGACCAAGACGAGACCAGGTGTGATGTTGCAAGACCAAGACCAAGACCGGTCCAAGTCTCGTCTTGGTCTTGCATTTGGGCAACACTACCAGTATGGTATAGTAGGTCAAATTCCCTCCCATTGTGGAGGAAGCCCGAGCCCAACAGTGGGACGTATGTGGGCTGCGATGATGATGATGATGATGTAGAGCCAAGTTTCTAACTTCTACCTGCTCTAGTCCACAGGCACTGACTCCACTTCACTGTTTTGTTGCTATAAGAACAATCGTATTACAGAAAAGTAATGAACATTGAATAAATTATACACTTTACGTTCATCTAACGAAACGCCACATATATTGACAAAGTTGTACAATTTATGAAGTTAGAGCCTGTTTTTTATTTTTTTGGCCTATTTTCTACTTTTATGGTCAAGGTATATGCTGTCTATTCCGTCTGGTAGGACGCAAGGGTGATGCGCGGCCCCATAACTCATTGTGTTCCTACCCCTTCCTCATTGGGCGAACCACTCGTACATTTTTGACAGTGCGAGTCATGGCCTCGTCTTGGGAACATATTACCTGAAAATATTTTTTGGTAGAATTGAATTTTACTATATATATATACTAGCTTCTGCCCGCGACTTCGTCCGCGGAAAATTTCTTGTTTTAACATAAGATTACACTCGATTGATATTACTGTATTTAATTTTATTAGTAAAATATTTTTTGGAATCAGATCAGTAACTTAAAAGATTACCGAAGTTCTATTTTCTGCTCAAGGTAACTTAACCCTTAGTTGCCTTTTACTTATTTTATTTATTTGTTTAAGTTAGGTATCTATTTAATTTAAAGCTTCTCTATATACAATGTTTGAGGTTGTTTTATTTTCCGGTAACAGAATAATCTGCCTTTCGGATGATCCCACTCTTGATAGACCAACATATAATTGCCCATGGGAAAAACATTCTTTTCGTAGGTCAATGCCAACCAAAGAGAATGTTTGTCCCTGGGACTTATTAATAGTCAGGGCAAATGATTGCGCACGTTCAGCGCTAGTTTCTCGAGCACGGGCCCGCGTCGTCCTCACATTTTGGCTTGCGAGGCGCTGTGAGCGCTCGGAGCTAGATTCTCTAGCGCGTGCTTGCGAAATATATTCTCTATTTCTCGAGAGGCGTTGCTCATTTTCAGGGGCAGATTCTTCCGTACGGCGTACTCGAGCGGCTCTTGTCTGTGATGTCTGCCGAGACAGTTGAGATTTCCTTTTAGGCATGCTCTCAACAAACCACGCACAGACTTGAAAACAATTATGAACAAAGGGAGAGCGACTCGAACACCGTCCGCCTTTACAAAACAAAACAATCGTAATATCGAATAACTCGTGTCGATTATTACGATAGAACGAAGTACGAAACTACGAACATACAAAACAAACGTACAACGAAATTACGATATTTTCGATTATGAGGTATCTATCAACAACAACAACCATGCGAACGAAACAACCGAAACCAATAACCAACTGACATGTAATTTTTAGAACTCCAACTAACGACAACGTGGGCATAATAATTCGAGAGGGTCATCAATCCACGGAAAGTCTTAACACCGCGATTCAGAAAAATGACGTCATTGCAGAACGCCATCTATGGGCAAATAGGTAAAACGTCTGCACAATGAAAGTTATGCTAGGGTCATTTTGCGTTTTAGTAATTTTATATTATCTCCGAAACTGTATGACCAATTGATATACTGTAAATGGCAAATCTTATCTGTATGATGTTCTTGTGATACTGAAATAATTTATTGTCATAAGAATTAATATTTTGTTGCTCAAATAATCAACCAAACGTAACAATGCCGAAAAAAAAATTTTTTAATGCAATAATAGAAGTATAAAAGATAAAATATAAAAGATAGAGATATGGTATCGCTGACTTTTTTGTAGAAATAATTAAGATGAACCAGGTAGCCATACATTCTTTTTAATTTTAAGCAACTGTTTAGGCAGCGCACGCAAATAATTCTGTTTTACGAGGTATTTTTTTCCGACTTGCCAGACAAAAGTTGTGATAGCTCGGTTAATATACATGTTATAGAAACAATTTATAGCCTATAGCACTCAGGAATAATGTAGCTTTCTGCCAGTTAAAATAAAATTAGAATTAGATTATGAGTTCCAGAGATTACCCCCTGCATACAAACTTACAAATTTTACCTCTTTATAATATTAGTATAGATATATTATGCTTTATATACCGTCAAGACAAATACGTTGTTTCTGTACCTAGGATAGCCTTATTAATATTATAAATGCGAAATTAAGTTTATCTGTTTGTTACGCTTTCAGGCTTAAACCACCGAACTTATTTCAAAAATTCTTTCACCAATGGAAAGCTATAATATCAGGGAGTAACATAGGCTGTATTTTATCCCGGCATTCCCACGGCAACGGGAACTACGCGGGTAAGGCGACTAAAACCGAAGCGAGGGCGCGTTGCTGGTCATCTAATAAGTAAATGAATGTATACTTGTATATGTATACTATGAATACAACTAGGATGAGCGCAGCGGTAGGACACCACAGTTACGGAAGAACTTAACGGGCACTTAAACACATAATATAAATGTGAAGTTTTTGTATAACAATTATTCATCAATCACTATTGAATATTATATTATTTGTGTTTGTCATTCATTTATTTACTACTAGCAACCTGCCCTCGCTTCACCTCGGTTTCAGTCGTCTTTCCTGCGTAGTTCCCGTGCCCGTGGGAATACCGGGGTAAAATATGCCCTGGGTTACGCCCTGATATTATAGCTTTCCATTAGTGAAAGAATTTTTGAAATCGGTCCAGCGGTTTTGATGATTATCCGGAACAAACAGACAGACAGACAGACAAAAATTTTTTAATCTGTATTTTAGGCATAGGTGTCGTGCAAATAAACGTGTGAGCATGAAAAAAGCCTATTATTTTGACATTACAAACAAACACTCCAATTTTATTTATTGGTATAGATACTAACAGAAACAGTTTTATGTTGCAATGTTATATGTGATTGCAGTGAAAATAACAATTTTAAATAATTTTAATAACCATGGTCCACGTAATTTCATAAAAAAAAGAAGTTAAAAGTGAAAGCTACAAGGACTTTTATCAATAAGTGAATTACTTACATAGTATTTATAGAATAGTATAGCACTTTTTTAAATTGTAACTAGAATATTTAAAAACAACTGTATTTAAAAGGCGTGTATTTACAATTGTGTTGTAATGTAACATCATGTTTCCAAGAAGTCGTTACTTCTACCTGGCACAGGAGATATTTTTTTTTTAATAAAACAGCCTACAAGAAAAGGTTATCCTAGTAAGAAATTTATCCTTGTATCTATCACACGGGGACTGAACTAATAAG
This sequence comes from Lymantria dispar, assembly GCA_032191425.1. Taxonomy (NCBI): domain Eukaryota; kingdom Metazoa; phylum Arthropoda; class Insecta; order Lepidoptera; family Erebidae; genus Lymantria; species Lymantria dispar. The sequence continues at coordinate 43,966,116 of CM063440.1, read as the reverse complement.
TATATAATTAACATATAATATAAATAAACTACGAACTGTTCATTAATGCCGATTCATTTAGTTATAGTCTTTCTTTCTTTCTTCTTTATAATATACATAATCAAATATACAATATACATATGTATATGAGGTAGCCGTTAGCGTACACAATATGCGATCATATTCTCAGTGTGGTCTCATATAATTAGTTCACACGTTGTTGTTGATGCTGCGCTGCATGTTGCCATCGTGAGAAATGTACAGAATAAGAATTTACATGCACTTGTAACGTTATCGATATTCATATATATATACAAATATGTATATTATATAATTTATTACCGAAACAAAATAAAAAGAAGATAATATTTTTAAGTATAATTATTTTTTATGTAAATAATATGTGCGATGATTTGTTACTATTCAAATGGTTATATGTAGATTTCCCTATTGTTTTCTGAGTCAAATTTAATATAAGTACTTTGACATATTGTTGTGATAGATGGGGCTCTTCACGTGAAACAGACTTAATAATTGATGTTTTGAAATTCGTTCTCATTGGACATATTTGTACTTTTACACGATCATATCCTTTATTATTTTATTTTTTAAGTTTTGCTTATCCAGATATGGGATTACATAGAATTCCCTCGATTGATGTAAATTTTTTTTACATTTTATTTTCATATGAAAGTAGATCGTGACAAAATATTAATAACGGGAATACCGGGATAAAATATAGCCTATATTTCTCGCTGATATTATAGCTTTCCATTGGTGAAAGAATTTTTAAATAACAAACAAAAAAAATAAACAAACAAACTTTCGCATTAGTAATACTAGTATGATTTTGTTATTTATGATTCTCGTATCACTAGATTATCATTTTAATTTTTTTTCAATGTTAAATATTTCAAGTATTTTTTTAACTAGGTACCTTTGTGTTTTTGAAGTGATAACTTCTTATGGTAGGATAAACTGCTTCGTTACGTAACGCTCTATTATAATGCCAGTATATGTCGCTTCAAATGCGCTAATCTAGGAAACTACTAGTTCGAATTGAAAAATTCTTTATATGTTTAATAAGTCAATTTATTGAGAAAGGCTATAGGCTATATATAATATGGCTACGACCAATAATAGCGGAGCATTAATGAAAAATGTTATAAATAAAAATCCTTTTGAGACCTTTCTTTGCGTACGGTGCATAAGCGGTTAAGGTTATGAAAAAATATGTATGATCGAATTGCTCCCATTTAAAAGTTCTAAAAAAAAACAGGTTTGCGACCAGTGTGTGTTACCAGTGATGACTTACGGCACAGAAACGTGGTCCCTAAATGTACACCTCATAACAAGGCTCAAAGTCGCTCAGCGTGCTATGGAGCGGGCTATGCTCGGGATTTCTCTGCGAGATAGAATCCGGAATACGGAAATCAGCAGAAGAAGGGGTGTAACCGACATAGCACGAAGAATTAGCACACTGAAGTGGCAATGGGCAGGCCACATCGCTCGACGAACCGACAACCGCTGGGGAAGAAAGGTTCTCGAGTGGCGACTACGTATCGGACAACGCAGTATAGGACGCGCCCCACTAGGTGGACCGACGACCTGGTGAAAGTTGCTGGGCGTTGTTGGATGCAGGCGGCACAGACCCGAACTTTGTGGCGTAGTATGAGGGAGGCCTTCGTCCAGCAGTGGACGGCGATAGGCTGAAATGATGATGAAAAGTTCTACATAAAAGTTCGAGACGACATATGTCTATCCTTTAATGTTAACTCACTATAATCTTTTTATGGTAATAAAATTTGTTCTAAAATAATGCATTATTGGCGAAGGTGTTTTTATAAATATCATATTAATCTTTATTCAAATAAATACGTTATTCATCATAAGTATTTAATGTTAAACAATTTTTGTCTTGACATCATTTAATTTCAACGAATATTTTGGGATAATAATAGTTTTAATCGAGTACAGCGTGTATATTCACGCCGCCCCAGTATCACTGCGAAGTATTATGACGCGAGGTTCAAGCGCGTATTCAGCTCTCCACGGTAGGATGGTTTTTTTTTTTTTTTTTTTTTTTTTTGTGTATTTAGCTGTTGGTCGCAGATGACCTTGACAGCTTAACGCGGGCAATGGGCGAGCGGAAGGCTCCCAACCCGGTAAGTAAGATTATGTCCTGCAAACTACATTTTATTGTATATTATGTTGCAAAAAAAAAATTGGTACCTTACAGTTATTGGATTTTCTGTGGATAATATTAATATTTTTAGTATGTCATTACTAAATTACTATATCAGAGATGGTCATCACTGATTACCATTTGTGATATCGTAATTTCAGGGAAGATAACACTTATATTAACTCAATACTCATTTAACTCATAGGATACCTTTTATTCGGGTAATGGATATAATAAATATTCCTTTGGGATAATCATCATCATCATCGTAGCCCACATACGTCCCACTGTTTCACTGTGACTCGCACCTCCTCCACAATGAGAAGGAATTTGACCTAATATACCATGCTAGTTGGTAAAGGATTTCATTACGAGTTTCCCTTCTCTTGCACAGATCTTATGTGCTGATAAATAAATATAACCAATAGAATTAAAATATTTATTTTAAACAAATGACAATCGAATTAGAAAAACTACAGTAAAAAATAAGTGGGCCGTCGCTCAGGACGCCTGGCAGATGTGAAACGTCCAAATTATTTTGTACATTATAAGTAAGCGCGCGCCTGTGCGGTGAATTAATTATGATTATGTAATATTTTAAATAATAATGTAAATATAATCTATATAGCATTATGCCATATTAGTTCCTGTCATAATATGTTCTTTTATGCATATATACTTATACAAAATAATTTCGATGTTTCACATGTGCTAGGCGTCCTGAGCGACCGCTCACTTTTTTTTAACTGCAACATTTAACATCTATTATTTAATTAACTATCAAAATTTCACACTATCATCTAAATTAGTACATATCTCAAATATGTCAATTAGTATTACTAAATACGTGTACATAATATAGTTTCCTGTACGATACTTTTAACGTGTCTACACTTTGCTCTACACCGATTGTTAACGAAGAAACTCATTTAAACGTTGTGCTTATATCTTATATTTCAATTTTATTTCTTACTTAGTATTATCTATTTATGGTTATTTAAAACCTCAATTTGTAATAAAATAAAAAATTGAATATTGACCAAATAAAACATAATTTTACTTAATAAAATAAGAAAATAGCGTCATCTAATAGTTGAGATCAGAATCACTCCATGAAACCGAATCAAAGAGTAGTATGACGTCAAGTGACATTTGGTTTGCTTAACAATTTTTGTTTGTAAAGTTGTCATTGTAACGTAAATAAGTTAGATTCGTGCAGCTCTATCCTCTTAAAACGTGATTCTAAAATTAAAAGAAACTTAAATGTTCCTTTAAAAATATTTATTGTTCATCAGCATGATGATGACGTACTGTAGTACGTGCACGTGACTGTTGGTACACCTGTGGGACGTGCTGTGTGTTTGTGCCAATATTCGTACGAATGTGTTAATTTTGTAGGCAGTCACCATCATCATATGTCCTACTGCCAGACTCGAGCCTCCTCCACAGTAGGAGGGAAATTGACCTTAAATATTCTTTCTCTTGCATAGACATTATATAGGTACCTATGATAATTGTCTAAAAAATGAACACATTCGTACGAATATTAGCACAATCATAGGCCATTTTCTAATTTAACTCATAGCCTATTTAGACAATGTATTCCCATGGCATAATTGGACCGATTTGCATAAAATTTCACGTGGGGAAGCTATTTTTTACGCGGGCCAAGCTGCGGGCAGAAGCTTGTATATATATTTATTTATTTATTAAGAAAAACATACAGTTTTTAAAATTACAGGTAAAGTAAAAACAAGTGCACGTAACAATAGCTAAACAGTTTCCACTTATGTATAACACAATGTGAAGACAAATAAAAAAAAAATCCTAACTGTGGCAAAACTATAGAAACTAAATTATAGATTATAGAGGAAGGAATTAAGAACAAAAACAGTAGACAAATATTATTAATATTATAAAGCACATTATAGTCGCATCAGTTCTTATCATCTTTATTAATGAAACATATTGAGGAAGTTCAATGGATAGCATTGCATTTAAAGCTATGTTAGGGAATTCACTTAAATTTGACTCAACGGATCTACCAGTAATAAAGCCGTGCTGATTAGGTATAAGCAAGTGCTTAACTGCCAAACTCAAAGAGTCAAAAACTATTTTTCAAAAAGTTTTGGTATGATAGACAGTTTTGAAATACCTCGATAGTTAGCTATATTATGTTTGTTTCCGCTTTAAAATATAGGCATAATTAGTGACTTTTTCCAAACTTTAGGCATATTACCTGCTTTTAGCGAAAGATTAAATAGAAATGAGAGAGGTACAGCCAGCTGTTCACAACAATTCTTTAAAAATAAAGGATGAATCCCATCCGTACCTGAACCTTTAGTAACATCTAGTTTTTTTAAATACTTTTTTACCACGTTAGCATCAATGGAAATAGAATTGATTAGGCAATTATGGTTGACTGAACTATTATGTAAAGGTAAATCCAAGTCTGGCTCAAAAATAGACTGGAAAAATCATTAAAGAGATTGCAATGGCTAGCCCATCAGTAACACTCTCTTCTCCAAAGTATAGGGTGTCAGGAATATGCTCACTAATGCTCGCACTAATGCTCTTTTTATATTCAATGTAACTCCAAAAATGCTTTGAACTTTAACGAATGTTATTTTCGGTTAGGTTAATAAATTTTTCATAACATAATTTCAAGTTTCTTTATCATGCGACGTAAGTCAGAAAATAAATAATAGTCACTAACTCTGTTGTAAGTTTGCCACCTTTTATGTACTTTTGATTTTTTATTAATGAGTTTTAGCGGATTCTGATTAAACCAAACTGGATATTTATTTTTACTTTTAACTATTTTTTTAAAGGTACTAATTCATCTATAATCCCTTGCACAATTTTGTAAAAACATTCGACCCCTGTATCTATGCAGTCGGAAGGCAAGTGCTCCTCCCAGTTAACGTTTGCTAGTTTATCATTTATATTTATATAATCAGCAGCATAATATCGTCTTACTGTTCTTGGTGCGGGGCTTAAGCTTGGTGATATATAGTCAACATCAATGTTGATGTATAGAGACGGATGATGAGTATCTTCGGGCACAGATAAGGGTGGGACTCGATTAACTTTACAAGTTTTCTCAGATATAACAAGATCCAAATGGCTATTATTAATATTATGGACATTATTATACTGCGAGTATCCATTGAAAGATAAAAATGTAGACAACTGCAATGATAATTGATCCTCATGAGGGTTTTCAATTAACAGCGAAGTTTGAATAGAGTTAGGTTTAAAAAACCATTTAGCTAATCTTATATTAAAATCACCGATAATTAAAAAAGTGTCATTCTGATATTCTAGTCTTAAGTCGGACATGTATTCAAAAAATGAGTGCACTGCTGTCACTTGATCACCACCCTGAGGAAAATGGCAACAGAATAAGCGTAACATTGATGACGTGGGCCCCTGTTTCAGTTTAATATTGACACTAGTAACGTTTGCGGTGAACAAAAATGAGAGAGGGTGACATTGAAAAGGACTTACAGTGATATATCGGCGAACAGCAACTAAGGTGCCACCTCCCTTAGTGACTTTTATTCTTGCATAATCACGATCACTACGATAAACAATATAACGCGAGTTAAATAATTCAGCATCAAAGATCCCAGACGTCAACCATGTCTCGCTTAAACAAATAATATCATAATCAACATTTATTTTTATTTTTTTTTTATTGCAAACGGTGGCAAACAAGCAAACAGTACACCTGATGGTAAGTGTTGCTGCCGCTCATGGACCTTTACAAGGCCGTTGCCTATTGCGAAGAAAGCGAAGGGAGTGTGAATGCGGCATTGAGGCTCGGTGATACCAAGGTCACCACCAAAACCCTCCACACGCAATCACCCTCAGAACATTTAACACATTACCAAAAAAACATTTTGTTTTGGAGCGCAGTCCACGAACATTTTGATAAAATGTATTATACATATTTATACAAGAATAAATGTACTAACAAAATAATATGTTTTACATTTTTTATTACAGATAAGATTTCATAAAATTTTAAAGTAACTTTAAGCCTTCCACAATAAGCAACGACAGTAAACTTCCAAATACACATAGAAATATCAATACATATAATATAGAAATTATTCTTAACTCCATCCAAGTTATTATACATGATAATATTATATACTGCAACCAAAACGACATGAAATCGCATACAGGATGGTTGATAAAAAAATACAAAACCAAGAAAAAAATTAAAACTAACACTTATGTTATATTGTTTAACGATTCATCAGAATTAATGTAAATGGTACGGGACTGCTCATTACATCGTACCATTATAGTACAATTTCTTACCCAACAAAACGAGTAACCCTTCTCCTTCGAATGGCGTTTCACCTCTCTTAACAAATATTTATTTTTAGCAGATAGGTGATCATTAAAATACAATCTATAACCACTTTGGGCACCCGTAATGCCTATGTCCAGCGCTGTACAATTATTCAACTTGCGTAATGATGATAAGTAATCATCCTTTTTATACCTTGATTGCATCTTTAATATTATCGGTTTATGTATTATGGGTATATGTATATACTATATCAATATATGTTATATATAATTTGTGAAAAATAATGAAGTACACGCAAATAGTTAAAATAAGTGATAGGTGTACATATGTTATGTTTGTTTGTGTATTGTTTAGGGGTCACGTGTTGTGACAGGTGGTCTGCGCGCACCACCGGGGGTTGTCGGCGCGACACGTCCAATTCTACGTTGAATTATCACGGCATAGATATTACGGTGCGAGTCAGGGACGGTTGTGTCTAGGGTTTCGCGATTGTAACGTCCGTAAAATATTGTCAGAGGAACGTGGACTTCGCTGTGATGGAGGTTGCATACATTGACCACGGTTATATAGATATGGCCACGGATAAGACAAGCACCTTGTTCGAGAAACACTGGGACTACCTGCCACCAGTGCCACCAGACCGGCTCCTCTTACCACCACCGCCGCTGGATCGGCCTCAGTATCACACCGAATACCACCGCTACCATCATCCGTATCACGAATATAAAGGTACGCAATCCGATACGTTTATTGTTTTATGAACATATGCATGAATATATGCATTTAATTTCTTAGGTTCTTTTTAAATAGGTTATTCTTCGGTAATAATCATAATAATGAATTTTCTTTATTGCTTTAACACACCTGTAAATTTCGCGACACGCTTTTTGTGATATAAATTGAATGATGTAATTAATTGGTTTAGTTCAATTTAAAATTTATTTCATTATTTTTAAATCATTTAAATAAAAGCTTGTTTTAAAACAATATATTATTAATTTAGTTCTATTTTTTATTATAAATAAGATTATTTTATTTATTTATTTAGAAAACCAACAGCGATACATATAATAAATTACATAATTTGTGTTCTTCAGTATTCTATGACTAATAATAGGTTTCCCTGATTAACTGGGGTAAGTTTAATATATGCGAACGGACTACAAATTAAATTTAAAAAAGAAAGAAAATACATTATTACATTTGATTAAACAAAAAATAACGAAACTTAATTAACACATTTGATTACAAAAAATAAAGAAACTTATTTAACACAACAATATAATTTATTGAGCCAAGTAGTAAGAGCATAGTGGCTTGTTATTTGCCTTTCTTTATAATTTTTATTAACTGAGCTTTAAATGTAGGTTTAGTACAGTTAAATATATCAACTTGAGAAAAGTCAGTGTTGTATGTTCGAGCAATACGGGTCAGTACGCAATTTTTGGCATAATTAGTCGAGTGCCCAGGCACGTGTAACATTAGGGTGTGACGAGTGTGCCGCAAGGGAGTGTTAAAAGTAACCTGTGCGACCAACTCCGGGCAGTCTATGCGCCCATCGAGTATGCCGTAAAGCAAGCACATATCCAATATTTTACGCCTTTCATCAAGAGTTAATAGATCATATGTCCTACAGCTATTTTCATAAGACATTGAGGGTTTACGTAGGCGATAGTTAAGGTGGTTAATGAATTTTCTTTGAACCATTTCTAGCTGATTTTTGTGTGTGATATTTTGAGGTGACCTAATTGGACACGCGTATTCTAAGACACTGCGCACATATGCAAAATATACCGCCTTCAGAGCTCCGATGTTTTTGAATACTTTACATGACCTAAGAACAAATCCTAAATTCTTGTAAGCTTTTCTGCTAACAAAGTCAACATGATCTGAGAACGTTAATTTATGATCAAAAATAACACCTAAATCCCGAACTAAGTTGGCTTTATTGATGACAACTCCGTTAAAAGTTTACGAGTAAATTATAGGCATTTTTTACGTGTATAACTAATACATTGACACTTCGTGACATTTACTACAATCTTATTTTTTATGTATTAATTATTTAAATTACTAAGGTCCTCTTAAAGGACTTTACAGTCATCGAGTGATCTTATTTTAAAAAATATTTTCATATCGTCAGCATAAATTAAATGTTCAGAGTATTTGAAAAAATCTGTGATAACAAACAAGTATGCGTTGTAAAAGAGAGGCCCCAAATGAGAACCCTGTGGAACGCCGCTAGGAATTTCAATATAATTAGAACGATAGCCACCTATCACTACAGCTTGTGATCTTTTGAAAAGATATGATTCGATCCATCGAAGTAAGTCGCCGCGTATACCCAGTATAGAACTTGCTGAGCAGGATGACGTGATCCACACGATCAAAAACCTTTCCAAAATCAGTGTATATCACGTCAACCTGCACTCACACACGCATTCTCTCTCTCTCAAACACACACACACACATTTATACAAACACACACACATACAACTTACCTTTTATCTTTTAAGTATTATCAGATTCGCTCTACTTACCGCTTATTCTTAAACTAAGATGATATAATTATGATGACTGTTGTAAGCGGGGGCCTGGTAATCTGTCAGACAGGATTTTTATCTTAGTGCAGATACCAGTCTCTCACAAAGGCTATAAAATAGTAAGAATTTGTAAAATTACAGAAATTGGCTCGTAAGTACCTTTGTGTCAGAAATAAATTAAATTAAATTATTAATATTTATTATTTTTTTAAGAATCCTTGTTGCTTATTAGAAATACCTTTGAGGATGTACGAATAGATAGCATTATATACGAGCTTTTCAAAGACTTTACCTAATGTATTGTGTATGTATTTTACGGAATTTATCGCGCGTTGATTTTTGATTCGCCGACGTTTCGAATGCTTTACAGCGTTCATGGTAACCCGCGGACTGAGATGTCTCACGTCCAATAAGTGATCGTTATTACAGAGTTTTATATATCTCCCTATTACAAAATGTAATAAAAAAACCCACATTATGGTATAAATTTATGTCCAGTACAACAAAATGACAAACTGATTCTATATGAAAAAAGAAAATGTTTTTGTTCAGTAATTATTTAACCTTGTATCTGTAGTAATTATATTTATTATTGGGCGACCAACTGCTTAAAATAATAAAAATCTAGGTAAAAGTATTTAAGATACATAAAGCCGATAGTACTAGAATGCTTCACTTAATTTTCCGTGTGGTGACGGAGTAAGAATACAATTCACCACCCCTTTTGCATTTTGCACGTGGACGTCGTAAAAGACGACTATGGGATTACAATATGCACATAACATCTGTGCAAGAGAAGGAAAGCTCATAATGATACCCTATACCAACATGTCTGGGCCTGGTGCTCGACGGGCATTGGTGGTTTCGGGAGCATTTCCGCAGGCTCGTTCTGCGGCTCGTCGGCGTGGCGTCCGCCCTATCCTGGCTTATGCCGAATGTGGGCGGACTGAGCGCTGCATGTCGACGGCTATACGCGGGGGTCATTCGGTCGATGACCCTGTACGGCGCATCGGTGTGGCCGAGGTCCCTGACCGCCCGACTCAGGGCTACTCTATGGCGACCACAGAGGGCCATGGCGATCAGGGTCATCGGCGGGTACCGCATGGTGGCGACGCAGGCGGCGTGCCTGTTGGCCGGGACTCCCCCGTGGGACCTGGAGGCGGAAATTCTCGCCGATTTGTATCAGCGGGTGTCGGGGTGCGAGCGGAGGGCGGTGTGGTCTCTTTGAGGGAGCTCACCGCCTGGCGCGTCGACGCTCGCCGAGACGTCATTGCTGTTGGGCAGTCCGGCTGGAGAGGCCTCGATACGGTGTCTGGACCGTGGAGGCCTTCCGGCCAGTACTGATGCAGTGGCTAAAACGGCGGCACGGGGTCCTCTCCTTCCGACTGGTTCAGGTCTTGACGGGGCATGGATGCTTCGGCGAGTACCTGTACACGGTCGCTAGGAGGGAGAGTACACCGTCCTGCCACCACTGCGATTGCGACGAGGATACGGCGCAGCATACGCTCGAGGTTTGTGCCGCCTGTGCAGAGCAGCGTCGTGGACTCGTCGCAATCATCGGTGTCGACCTGACGCTGCCGACCATCGCCAGGGCGATGCTCGACAGCGTCAGGAACTGGGACGCGGTCGCAGCCTCCTGCGAGGCAGTGATCTCGCAGAAGGAGCCGGAGAGTCGCGCGCGCGAGGAGCGCAGCCTCGACGAAGCGACCCGACGCCGGCGACTAGAGCGGCGTAGGCGCGACTACCTGCGCATCATGCCGCCAAAGCCGCGGGTGATCGACCGGGGAATTAGTCTGTCACCCGCCGAGAGGCCGACTGCGTGAGGAAAGACCGAAGTCCTCCCCGAGGGGGGGATGTCGGTCGATGGGAGGGTACCCCACTAGGGCATAGTCCGTCGGGCCGACCACTGATGACAAGTAACTCTGCTCCGGTGGTCGGTCCAACGACGAAGGCGACGTGGTGTTTGGGTGAGTTGCGGGTGTGCGTGCTTACGGGGCGTAAGCTGTCGCCCCGGACGGAGTGGTGCGAGGAGTGCGCTGACTGCAACCCACCCCAAAAAAAAAATACCACCATGTCTGACCATAAAGGTATAGTACAGGTAGGTCAACATGTCATTAGTTAGGCTGACTAGAAATTTCTTATTATCAATGAAAATGTAGTTTTAAAGCACTTAAATCCTGGACATGGTGTTTTAGTTACTGTAAACAGAGAACCGCGTTAAAATTGATTTTTTATTGGTATTGTGAAATTAAGACTATGAGTATTTTTATAGTATTTTAATAAAAAAGGCACTAAAGAATTTAAAATGAATAATGAGTACGACCTCCCCTTGCAGCAATTACGGCATGTAATCGTCTTGGTAGGCTTTCCACCAGGCTTTTGATGGTGTCCTGTGGAATACGTTCGTGGTTGTGTGCAAAGTTTTCTCCCAGAACCTTGCTTTCTCTGAACGGAACCAGTCTCTTGATATTGAGTCCAGGTTCTTTGGACGATCGAATGACCTTTAGCCGCTGTGAGATATAACATTCGCTACACCTCTCTTCCGGCAGCGCTACAATTTTACTAGCTCTTGTAGCTTTTTCTGTCATTATGATATACACAAAGATATCTGTTTTATGTCCTAATAAAGTAGGATTATATGACAAACATAAATTATTCTACTAAAAATAATGCGAAGTTAGGTTTAGTTACTTGATAACCTTTTAACCGCAATTCCGCCTCTCTTGTAATCCTAATCAAGCAATTTGAAAAGCACCTATATAAAATCGATAAGAAAATTCTAAAACTATTAACATAGAATATATTTTCTTAATACAAATTATGTTTTATAAATCATATTGCATATTGTACGCTCACAATTATGTTGTATACTTATTTGTGTTTTGTGTGCCCTTGAATTAGTTGTGCGTTTCGTACTTATCACATACTTAACGTGATACCGTGCATTAATACCTCTATGTTAGATGACTAAGGGAGAGCAGACGACTAAGGGATCACAATATGCATATGACATCTGTGTAAGAGACGAAAAACTCAAAATAAAAACCCACACCATTCCGTCTCACCAGCATGCTATAGAGTAGATTTACCTTTCATTATGGAGGAGGCTCCGGCCCAGCAGTGTGACGTATAGGAGCTGAGATGATGATGATGTTATGGTCTGATCAACCCACCTAAAGGGTGGAAGAATGGTGTGGAGTCCTATAGTCAAAGTATCAACCCTCTCCGCCAATTAGCTATTCATTCTTTCGAGGTATCGGTGATAAACCATCGCGGAAGAAGACGGACGCGCCTCACTTCCTGACATTGTCAACGATTTACTGTAATGAAGATCGACAACGTCAGGTCGGCACAGATGATTGTAATCAGTTAGCGACAGCGCTGTGCACGTGTACCCTCTACTTGTCACAGCATATCATGTATAAACAATAACAGCACCAATCGGTAAGACAGTATTATGAGACCTCTCTGCCGCCCCACCCAGCGACGACAACATTTGTGTCCCTAGAGCAACAGATGTGATTAATAATCAAGTCTACATTATTTCTATATATCCATCGGCCTATAGACTTCCACTGTTGGACGTAGGCCTCCATACGAGAATGTCACTCGGAACGGCGTGTGTAACTTGCATCCAACGGTTCCCTGCCACTTTCAAGGTGTGGTTAGTCCACCTAGTAGGGGATCCTCCTACGCTGCGTCGTCCGATTCATGGTCGCCACTCGAGAACGTTTCTCTAACGATTGTCGGTTCGACGAGCGATGTGGCCTGTCCATTGCCTCAGGGTTTATATACTTGGTTCATTTATAGGACGCAAGCAGCAATGTACCCTCCCTAGCGGGTACTAAAACTATATGCATATACAGTATGACTGATAAAAGATTGTACATATTGAAGGAAAAGATAGATAATGGTCACATGTAACCAATAAAATTGTAATAACAAGGCGATATTAATTAACTACATTATAGATCTCAATAATATTAGTGACGCAAGAATCCCAAAAATATGGTCACCGCTTTCAGAAATCCTCAACAAGATGAGAGATGCTAAGTTTTTGTCTAGCATAGACCTTTCACCTTTCAAAGACATTTTGGCAGATTTCTATTAATGCAAAAGATCGTGAAAAGACAAACTACTTTTCTAAATATTGCCTATTTAGCTCAATACAAGCCACTGCTAATATTATTTGTAGGCATTTCGAGGATAATGTTTTCCTAGTGCACGGTATCCCTTAAACTATAATTGTGGATAACGGTACGCAGTTTGCAGGACGTGAAATGAGCACTTTATTAAAGAAATACAAAATCCTAAACGTACATTTTACACGTAAATACACACCGCAAATTAATAATGTAGATACAATATATAAATACAATAGATAAAATAAAGAGTATGTACAATAGGACTATAGTCACATCAATATCAACTTTTGTAAACAATGATCATTGGAATTGGGACGTGCACTTATCCAAGATTCAATTCGTTATCAACAACTCCGTGAATGAGGTAACAGGTTTCACACCTTCATTTTTAGTACATGGAAGGGAGCTGATGCCTTGTCGTTCACATTATATTAAAACGACAATAGCAATGAAATTTTATTCCTTCCTCGTTCGTGATGTATATGGTGATAATATAGAGCATTTAGCTGAATTATTTGGTAAAGTGCAAACTGCTCTTTGGCACAATCACCAAAAATCAAGTCAACGTTATAGTTCATCGCGTAAACATGTTGAATTTAATGTAGGAGACGTAGTGTGGAAGCGTACCTTCATCCAAAGCGATAAAGGTGTACGTTTCAGTAAAATCGCTGTGAATGCATTACACAAAGTAGATATAGTGCCAAATGCAATTTTTAAAACTCTCCATACGCTTGGTATTAGTAAAGTGTTTGTGTACCGGGCTATTAATAAGTAGTAGGTACAATGAGACCTCCTCTGTTTGTGACAGAAAAAGATCTGGCCGTCCACGTAGTGTCCGTACGAAAAAGATGGAAAGCGGCAAGGGAGCAAGGGAAAGAGTTCGTAGAAATCCTGTTCTAAAGCAAAACATTTTATCTCAGGAGATGAGGATAGCACCTAGAACCATGTCGTGTATTTTAAAAGATGACTTAGGACTTGTAGCGTATAACAGACGTACCGGTCATTTCTTAACTGATAATATAAAAATGAATAGGGTGGTAAAATCGAAACAACTACTGAAGCGGTACGCAATGGAAATTACAGAAATATTTTGAGAAAATTTTTACCGTAGAGAATTTTTTTTCGATTGAGCAATATTTTAACAAACAAAATTATCGTATATATATATATATACATATATATAATAAATTACAGTATATTTGGGACATAATAAGGTAAGTTTTCACCAAATTTAGAAGAGAATATTTTTTTTGATAAAGATAAAAATATCAAACCAAAAACTTGGTTATTTGAATTTTTCACCTAAAATTTGAGGTTATGTGAAAAAATTGTAAATACAAAAGTTGTAGATCTTTTTATTACCTACAACTTTGCTATTTAACTTTTTCCCTTAGGACTTGTAGTTTTGCCGGAAATCGAGATAAACCATTTTTTACCCTTAAAACTAACCCCCTTCCACTTCCCGAACTCGGATCGCCCGTAATTTATTTTTCTCTTCATTTTTATCATATTCCCCTCCTTTTTTAATGGGTTTCATCCTACTATTATTTTTTTTCACTTTTTACCATTTTTGAAGGCTTCGGCACTGGTCTATAAAGCTCTAAGAAAGCTTGCCAATTAGTCGACAGAGCGCAATGTGGGCACTATCCGACTCAGTGATGGTTTGGTGGGATATTAGCTATGAAGGAGTGACTAAGCCATACTTTTGTTTGTGAAAAAGGTATCAAAACATCGGCACAAGTGTATCAAGATACTATTCTTGAGAAGATAGTAAAGCCCCTTATCACCATGTTCAATAACCAAGTATGGTAGGTACTGGTAGTACCTGTGCAAGATTCGGCGCCAGGTCCTTAGCCATATGCGAGCGCATGATCAAAAATTACGGGGGAGCTGAAGCAATCGCCATGGCCGAAATCGGTCGGATCATCATCATCATCATCAGGGATGCAAATATCGAAACCAAGAACATCGATGAATTGCTACATCGTTGATTCAGAACAAACATCGATATACAAAAAATATCGCCCAAAATTTTTTAAATCTATGGCCCTAATACGTACAAACAATCCTAACTTTAATTTAAAATGCTGCTTGCATGTCATCATCTTTATTATCTATACCAATTTTGTCTATTGAATAGGTAAGTCTTTAGAGGAAGGAAGGTGTAGAGTTGAGGTAATAAAATTACATTTAATAAACAGCTATTTATTATTTAATAAAGTTATTACACAGCATGTTGTTTATGTGATGTTTTTTAAGTGAAACATCGATGTATCGTTTGCAACTCTAAACACTAGTTAGAAGAGGCGCGTGTCGTGCCACGTGCTCGACGCTCGACGCAAAGTAAATCCTTGACCGTGGTATTAGACATAAACACAATTAGATAGATAGAGGTATATAGTAGAGAGTGTAGAGACAACGGGAACACAGATACATACATACATACATACTTAACTAACTAACATTCATGTAGAGATCAACGCTTAATATACCTATGTCATATACTTATATATAAATATATATATATATATGGCATCATTGTAGTATGTTATAGTATTCTATACTTATCAAAAGGTGGTAAATAAAACTGTTTTAAGGATTTTCTCGCGTTTGTTGTTCATGGTCACGGGCGGACGTTGTAAAGTGTTCGAAACGTCGGGCATACAAAAATCAAATACAAACACGATAAAATACGTAAAAATAGTTTAGTCTATACTAATATTATAAAGAGGTAAAATTTGTAAGTTTGTATGCAGGGGGTAATCTCTGGAACTCATAATCTAATTCTAATTTTATTTTAACTGGCAGAAAGCTACATTATTCCTGAGTGCTATAGGCTATAAATTGTTTCTATAACATGTATATTAACCGAGCTATCACAACTTTTGTCTGGCAAGTCGGAAAAAAATACCTCGTAAAACAGAATTATTTGCGTGCGCTGCCTAAACAGTTGCTTAAAATTAAAAAGAATGTATGGCTACCTGGTTCATCTTAATTATTTCTACAAAAAAGTCAGCGATACCATATCTCTATCTTTTATATTTTATCTTTTATACTTCTATTATTGCATTAAAAAATTTTTTTTTCGGCATTGTTACGTTTGGTTGATTATTTGAGCAACAAAATATTAATTCTTATGACAATAAATTATTTCAGTATCACAAGAACATCATACAGATAAGATTTGCCATTTACAGTATATCAATTGGTCATACAGTTTCGGAGATAATATAAAATTACTAAAACGCAAAATGACCCTAGCATAACTTTCATTGTGCAGACGTTTTACCTATTTGCCCATAGATGGCGTTCTGCAATGACGTCATTTTTCTGAATCGCGGTGTTAAGACTTTCCGTGGATTGATGACCCTCTCGAATTATTATGCCCACGTTGTCGTTAGTTGGAGTTCTAAAAATTACATGTCAGTTGGTTATTGGTTTCGGTTGTTTCGTTCGCATGGTTGTTGTTGTTGATAGATACCTCATAATCGAAAATATCGTAATTTCGTTGTACGTTTGTTTTGTATGTTCGTAGTTTCGTACTTCGTTCTATCGTAATAATCGACACGAGTTATTCGATATTACGATTGTTTTGTTTTGTAAAGGCGGACGGTGTTCGAGTCGCTCTCCCTTTGTTCATAATTGTTTTCAAGTCTGTGCGTGGTTTGTTGAGAGCATGCCTAAAAGGAAATCTCAACTGTCTCGGCAGACATCACAGACAAGAGCCGCTCGAGTACGCCGTACGGAAGAATCTGCCCCTGAAAATGAGCAACGCCTCTCGAGAAATAGAGAATATATTTCGCAAGCACGCGCTAGAGAATCTAGCTCCGAGCGCTCACAGCGCCTCGCAAGCCAAAATGTGAGGACGACGCGGGCCCGTGCTCGAGAAACTAGCGCTGAACGTGCGCAATCATTTGCCCTGACTATTAATAAGTCCCAGGGACAAACATTCTCTTTGGTTGGCATTGACCTACGAAAAGAATGTTTTTCCCATGGGCAATTATATGTTGGTCTATCAAGAGTGGGATCATCCGAAAGGCAGATTATTCTGTTACCGGAAAATAAAACAACCTCAAACATTGTATATAGAGAAGCTTTAAATTAAATAGATACCTAACTTAAACAAATAAATAAAATAAGTAAAAGGCAACTAAGGGTTAAGTTACCTTGAGCAGAAAATAGAACTTCGGTAATCTTTTAAGTTACTGATCTGATTCCAAAAAATATTTTACTAATAAAATTAAATACAGTAATATCAATCGAGTGTAATCTTATGTTAAAACAAGAAATTTTCCGCGGACGAAGTCGCGGGCAGAAGCTATTAAAAATAATGTAATACTCGCGTAAACATCAAAAATTATTATCAAAAGGTGTTTATAAAGTTTATAAAAAATCATATGATAATTATTATTTTAAAGTACTTATCTTGCACTTGCATAGAGGATATTTCTAAATGTTTTGTGCTAAGAGGTTGATTGATGATTTTATGCCTCTGTTACAAGTATATTTGGAGTGGTAGGACCACACTGTCGACAGTTATCTGTCTACAGCCGCGGGCCGGTCCGTCCGGAGCAGTACCACGCTCTCGCAGAAAATCGACGTCTGAGTAGTAGCAATTTGTTACTGCGCTTCGTTCGGTGAGCGAGAGAGCCGGAAGCCCAACTTTCTGAGGGTGTTTGCGTGTGGAGGGTTTTGATGGTGCCTTTAGTATCACCGAGCCTCAATGCACGCATTCACACTCCCTTCACTTTCTTCGCGGTAGGCAGCGGCCTGTAAAGGTCCATGAGCGGCAGCAACACTTACCATCAGGTGTACTGTTTGCTCGTTTGCCACTGCCTGCAATAAAAAAAAAAAAAAAAACCAACATCTACAGCAACTAATATTACGTGTACCTACCTATACATATATGTTAAACTCTCCATGTGGTGACGGAGAGTAAGAATACAATTCACCACCACCCCCCTTTCTTGCTCGTGGGTGTCGTAAAAGACAACTAAGGTATTTAATATGCATATAACATCTATGTAAGGGAAGGAAAACCTATACCAACACGTCTAACCAGTGGTATAGTAGTTAAAATTCTCTCCCATTGTGGCGGAGGCTCGATGTAAAATTATTGAAAGTTTATATCTCCAAGTATCAAACTATCGCAGGTAGGTAATGGACGTTTTAAAAATCAATTTGCACAAATAATACTCTTCATGGCAATTGAATTGATATAAACGAGACTTGATCTGGTGGAGGTTACTATTAATACTGTTATCCCCATCTGTTCGGTTAACCTACTGTAGCAATGACTAATGTAATCGGTTCTACTACACTACCGTTAGATGGCGTTGTTATATAAAATTATATTTTATTCACTCCAATGTGCTCTACGTGTTTCACGATAAAAGCTCTATCCATTTTTATATAGAGCGAGTACAGCTTGATTGTTTGATAATAACTGAAACATATACTGAAGAATGATACGATGCCATATGTTATTATTAGTGTTAATATCTATTTCATTATACGAGATTTAAGCTCGATGGCGCTATGTACGGTGCTAGTATTAATTTAGCTCGCTGCTATCATTTAAATTAATATATAGCAAGAGAAGAAAATCTCGAAATAAAACCCTATACCAATCTGTCTGACCAGCGTAGGTCAATTTCCCTCCGGTTGTGGAGGAGGCTTGAACTCAATCGTGGGACGCTATATCAACCGAAATGATGAAATATGGCAAAATGGTAGTGCAATAGATGTTTACTCCCGGTGTCGCAACCGCGGCTGATCTGTACGCTTTTAGGGTACCGTACCCAAAAGGTAAAAGCGGGACCCTATTACAAAGACTTCGCTGTCCATCCGTCTGTCTGTCACCATGCTGTATCTCAAGAACCACGATAACTAGATAGTTGAAATTTTTACAAATTATGCATTTCTGTTGCCGCTATAATAACAAATACTAAAAACAAAATAAGATAAATATTTAAGCGGGGCATACAACAAACGCGATTTTTTTGTCCTTTTGCTCAATATCGATAAATGCAACAGGTAGGTAATAATTGCAACTTGAAATATTCACCAAATACTCAGTTGTATTTTTACTTTAATAATAAATAATAAAATAAAATAGATATTTAAGGCGGGCTCCTAAACAAAAAAAAGCGCCATTTCGTGTCTATTTTTATAGATAACGGTACGGAACCCGTCGTGCGCGACTCCGACTTGCACTTACCCGGTTTTTTTAACATCTTTCATTTTAAATTCATCATCAAGATTACTAAATCAAACAAACTTTCATAAAATATAATTTAACACTGCTTCATTAAATTTTGACTTAAATTAAAATTTGCTTTAAAAAATTAACTTTATCATCATCACAGCTCATATACGTTCCATTGTTGGGCTTGAGCCTCCTCCACAATGGGAGGGCAATTAATTAACCTACTACCACGCTGGTCAGAGGTGTTGGTATAGAGTTTCATATCGAGCTTTTTTTTCTCTTGCATAAATGTTCTATGCGTGTTGTAATACCTAAGTCGCCTTACTACACTCATGGTCAGGGGAGCGGTGGTGAATTGTATTCTTACTCCGTCACTACATTGAAAATACAAATTATAGTGTTATCCTTACTTAATATTATAAATGCGAAAGTAAGTTTGTTGTATGTTCATAATGAATGTGTCAAATATGGTAAATGTCAATATTAAATGTGCCACAATCAAAGTGAAAGCACACGTGCCGTACGTACGTGTATCATAGTGTGTAGTGCGTCTCGCGACTAACACCTAGAGCCTAACGACTGAAGCTCACTTTCAAATATATATATATATAATGTAGGTACTAGCTGACCCAACAGACGTTGTTCTTTCAAATAAAATAAAAGGATTTCAGCACCACATACCGAGTCCAATTGTGAATCTAAACCATTCTCGACTCCCCCTTGAACACACACAAAAAATTTCATCAATATCTGTCCAGTTGTTTAGGAGGAGTTCAGTGATATAAACACGCACCTACACAAGAAATATATATATATAAGAAATATATCTTGCATAATATAATATGCAAGATATCCGTGTGGTGACGGAGTAATTATACAATTCACCACTCCCTAACTTGCACGTGGATGTCGTAAGAGAGGACTAAGGGATATAATATGCACATAACATCTGTGCAAGAGAAAGAAAAGTAAGTAAGTAAGTAAGACATTTATTTGCTAGAATCACGGTACAAATTAGGTGCTACAATTGTTTACTGAAGCAATTATATGATTCGCCAGAAGCTGGCATGCAAATTATTTTAATTGTAAAATTGCGTGCACAATACATTCCAAAATATAATTTATACATTATTAAATTAACATGGATATTATAATATTGAGAATTATGATAATTATAATTGAGAAGATAATATACGTAATGTCATATATTAAATGTGCATTATGAATGTCAGCTTTAATAATTAATTACGAAAAAATAATAATAATAATAATGTCAAATTCTAGATTGCTTTTAAAGTATGTCATTCATCATTGTTTATAAAATATTTGTCTTTTAAAAAGTCATATATTGTATAATAGCATTTTTCAATTAGTATTGATGTCAGTTTTCTTTTAAAATTATTTTTAGTGTCCTCCTTTAAAACATCAGTTATTGTATATAGTAGTGGCCATACCAAAAATGATTTTTCTTAGCAGAGCAGTATTGTACCCCTTATTATATATACAATTTTTATACTGGCTTCTCACAGGTCTGTTTCTCACTTCGGCAACTGATAAAAAAAGGTTTCGGTTATTATTTACGAATAAGGCTACTTCCAATATGTATAATGAGGGAAATGTTAGAAGTTTCAGAGTTTTAAATTTAGTTACACAGCTGTCAGTGCATTGCATTCCACATATTGCTCATATACAACGTTTTTGGGCCTTGAACACTTGATCCCTTAAACTCTAATTGCCCCAAAAGATGATACCATATCTCAAAACTGATGCTACGAAGCTGTGGTAAGCAAGTAATACAGTTTCGAAGTTTATCTTTTTTGATAAATTAAATAGTATATAAGCTTATGAGCTTAATTTATTACATACTAGTTCAACATGTGAATTCCATCTTAGCTTGTTGTCGATCATAATTCCTAAAAATTTTGCCACTGTTCTATAATATGGTTATGGTATTGTACAGTTAAACCATGAATCGGTAAACGTTGGTGAAAATGCATAATATTAGTTTTATTTAAGTTTATAACAAGATTGTTATTATCAAGCCAACAAATTATGTCCTTTAATGTATTAATAATGTCAAGCTTGTAGTTTTTAAAATCAGAGCATTTTATTAGAGCCGTGCTGTCATCGGCGAATAGGACCATCGGGTGATTAATTTGTTTGGGAAGGTCGTTAATGTAGAGAAGGAATAATAAAGGACCGAGAATACTACTCTGTGGTACCCCAAATTTAACAATCTTACCACAAGAGAGATATTTGACTTCACGTTTGGTTTTTCACATACTCTAGACACTTCTGTATATTGTATACGATTCGTGAGATATGATTTTATTAAATTTAGTGCATTTCCTCTGATACCATATGTATTGAGCTTGTTAAGGAGTGTTTCGTGTTTAACAGTGTCAAAAGCCTTTTTTATGTCTGTGTTTATAGCACATACTGGTATTTTTTCGTCAACATTTTTCATTATTACATTTAGGAAATTATAAATGGCTAAATTTATACTTTTGTTTTTTCTAAAGCCTTGCTGTTCTTCACATAATATATTAAATTTAGTTAAAAAACCACTAATGTATGAATAAATAAATCTTTTCTATAACCTTAGAGAAAATTGGAATTAAAGCTATTGGTCTATAATTAGCCATATCTGTTTCACTTTGTTTTTTATGAAGTGGCTTAATTATGACGGTTTTTAAACCATTAGGAAATTCCCCAGAGCTTATACATAGATTTATGATTTGACTGAGGTGTGCAGAAATTTTTCTAGACACAAATTTCACCACTTTCGTAGCAATTCCATCGTAACCATAACTATTTGTATTTTTCAGAGATCGAATAGCTTTAGAAACATCCTGTGGGAGTACCGGATGTAAAAATATAGAGTGAGGATTTGGTAAAATTCTTGTGGGTCTAATATTTGGCGCGTTAGATACCTGTACCTGATTGATAAAATAATAATTAAAAGCATTAGCAATTTTTGTAGGATCATTTATAATTGTATTTTCAACTTTAACGTTTGATATGAATTTATTCGTGCGTAAATTATTGTTAATAATTTGCCATGATGCTTTTGATTTGTTTTCGGCTTTATGAATGTGGTAATTATTATGAGCCTTCTGTGTTAGCCGTATAATTTTTCTAAACCTATGATTATAATCTTTATATACCTATATTTTTATTTTCGTGTGATGGTAAACGTCGATATTGCCATAATAAATGTCTTTGTTTTTTACTACATACGCGTATTCCACATGATACCCATTTGTTTTTTTTATTCGGTTTTATAATTACTAACTTGTAAGGAAAACAAAGGTCGTAGAAAAGACGGAAGTGTTCTAAAAAGTAATCATATCAGCTTCGTTTGCATTTTCAGTTTCATAGATATATGAAAATTTAAATTTTTTTAAATGATTATTAAATAATTTTATATTATCAATAGATAAGTCCCGTCTTTGTAAACGCCAATAGGATATATTATCGTATGTTTTCTTTACTTTAATAGCTAATATTTGTGCAGTATGTTCGGATAATGCCAGGTCATTTAATAATTAAATTAAATTTAATACATATTTTCTTTAAAAGATTTTCAAAATGTTCATAAAAAGCAGTGAGAGTATTTAATTTAGGTGGTCTATAAACACATACAATAATTAATTGGTGATTGCCTAATTCTATACCGCAACATTCAAAAATGCCTGTGATGGAGTTGCAGGCAATATAGGCTAATTCTTTATATGCGGTTCCATTTTTGACTAGTAGGCAAGCGCCTCCTCGCTTATTTTCATTCCTTGCGAAGCATGCAGCTAAATGGTAATTGGGGATGTTTTATAGCTTCTCCTGTCCACGTATAATGAAGTGCTCGGTTATGCATAAAATAATTACGTCTCTTTTTTGATCTATAAGCTCTTGAAGATGTACAGTTATTAGGTCAGATTTATTGAGTAGTCCCGCGATATTTTGATGTAATATTTAAACATGGTTAGTGGAGAAAAAACTGTGAGTTATCTTCTATACACAGTTTATCACTAGAGGGATTGCCAATTTGCCAGTAATTTTGAAAGTCGATAAGTATTGGCTTTAAATTTTTATATAGACTTTTTAATCCATTATCATTCAGCCTACCGGAGGCTTTGGAAAACATGTCAAATAGGAGTGCTGAATTTGAATGTAGCAGTGTTGCATAATCGTGTGAGAGATTATCTAAGTATAACATATTGTTGAATGTTTCAACTCTCCAATTGAACATCAATGAGTATTCACTACATTTATATGTTGGTAGACACAAAATAATGTTCGTATGACTTATTGCTTTTAGAGTATCTCTTATATGCACTATCAAATCACAGTAATTGTGTGTTATTTTAAAGTCGTCTTCCCCTATGAGGATTACGCAGAAATCATTTAGAGTGAAATTTGATAATTTCACGTGTAAATTTTCGATCAGTTTTTTTATTCCACAGTATGGTGTGAGATAATGACAGATTTGATAGTTGTGGAATACGTCTCTAGCTAATGATAGTACTTTATTATTTTTATTATTACTTATAAGGCATATCTTGTTCGTTTCTTGTACGATATTTTGAGGTATGGTTGGCGGTGTTTCTGTCTGCCTTTTTGCAGTTGGTATCAAGTGTAATAGGTTTGAGTATTGAGGGATTGTTAGAAAGTCTGTATTGTGGACTTTCTGTGGTTTTTAGTGGAATTAATACAAGGGGGGTTGATGATACTTTTGATCCTTTTTGGGGAGTTTTAATGTCATTCGCAAGTCTCTTTGTAGCTATTTTCAGTACTTCATTTTTTGATGTTAACTCCTTTATGGTATCCTTTAAATCCATATTTTGAATCGATAAGTTGAAGCTGAACTTAATTGTGATATGACCATTTCTATAAGTTCTTTAAATTCCTGAATTTGTGCGTTTTTTCATCGCTCGATAAGTTTGGTAGGCTACTAGAGGTGCCATCTAGTCGTGAGCTGTTTAATTTTTCGTTACAAGTAGTCGTTTCCGACATTGATTGTGTGCGAGTCTTTCTGAACGTTATATTCTCAAAGAAATTCATAATGCACAATGTAATGAGAATAAATCACAAAAACTTAGTGCGCGACTACCGGGGGGTCGATCTCGAGCCGCTGAAGTTGACCTCATGCGACAGGTAGCTTAGCTATGTGAGACACACGGCTATCGGAACTTTAACAAATTCAATAAAATTTGTTACTGTATCAGAGAAAGTGCTAGGAATGATGTCATTGGTGGAGAAAATTGACGTCACATAAGTTTAAATAAAATTAACGAACATGATTCTAGGAACTATTTGAATTCACTCATTAAAATGATTTATTTTGCATTGTTTTTGTTATTGCTCATTTATTAGGAAGTTTTGGTTGTTTTGCACTAGTTTATAATATTGTTATTATGTAGTTTTGAAATTTGTTTCGGAACTGTTTGGACTGGGCAGTTTGTATCACTTATTTTACTATTCACTGAGGGTTAATTTTCACAAACGATAGGTGATGATTATTAGGTAGAAAGGAACAAATATTAGACACATATACATATTAATAGGATCACTATTTTTACTTGAAATAAAATCACGGAGCTGATGTTAAAACTCGATATGAAACCCTATACCAACATGTCTGACTAGCATGGTATAGTAGGTCAAATTCCCTCCCATTGTGGAGGAGGCCCGAGCCCAACAGTCGGACGTATGTGGGCTGCGGTGATGATGATGATGAATATTCAAGAAAAGGAGAACTCCAAATAAAACTCTATACCTACTAACTCGTCTGACCAGCAGTCAAACAGTAGGTCCTACGAATCCGAGGCTCGAGCCCAGCAGTGGGACGTATACGAGCTAAAAGAAAAGTGTTATAGTGATAACAATATATCGAGTATAGCGCGAAGTATGACTCGTGATCCACTAACACCACGCTCATCATAACCAACTGACTAACACGTGTGAATGTTATCACACGTGTTCGGCATCACGCTTCAATCTAACACGTCACACGCAGATAACTATTTGCTTATAATATTGTCTGGACGCTGAATGTCTTCGTGACGTTTGTCACTTGATCAGTACTAGTCATGAGCATTAAATAACACTATTCTTGATATATAAATTTGTTGTGTACATGTGTATATCACTGAACTCCTTCTAAACGGCTGGGCCGATGTTGAAGAAATTTTTTGTGTGTGTTCAAGGGGATTCGAGAATAGTTTAGATTCACAATTGGACCCGGTAGTTGGAGCTTATTTGAGCAGAATAATGTCTGTTGGGTCAGCTAGTAAATATATATATATATATATATATATATATGTATATATATAAATCTTCTGTTCGTGTGTACTCTAACATAACTCCTAAACGGTTGGATCGATTTTGATGATTTTTTTGTTACTGTTATATGAGAATGGCTTAGATTAATAATTAGAACCTCTAGGTGGTGCTGCGATCAATTTCAAGGAAAAATTTTATTATTTTTTTAAATTTGAACAGAACAACGTCTATTGGGTCAGCTGTATTTTTAGTTACTGTATTATTTAGTTACTGTATACAGATGATGAGAATCACCGTTCAAGTATCTGTCTGTATGTGTTGCTTTACGATACACTGTATGACTTAAGGTGTTGTTTGGTTTTCGAATAACCAGAATGTCTAAGAAGGCTAATGAGTTATTTGACTCCAGTTCCATAGTGAATTGAATTTTTGGATTAATGGAGTTAAGATGATTTAGGAATATGGTTATTTTGTCAGTTGGTAATATTATGAAAGTGTCATCTGCGTACCGCTTGTAGAACCTGGGTGTGACAGGTGAGCTTGATAAGGCCGTCTCCTCGAAGTCCTCCATGAATATATCGACAACAACAGGGGAGACCGGCGAGCCTATAGCCACTCCATCTACTTGCTTGTAGAAGTCATTGTTCCACATTAGATAGCCAGTTGTTAGGCACTGACGTAATAGTACAGCATATTCCAATGGCATATTATTGTCAGATAGCTTCTTAGTTATAGTTTTGATGCAATCTTCCACAGGTAGAGAGGTGAAAAGTGAAGTGACATCAAAACTAACCATAGATTCATTGTCAGCGAGATGTAGATCTTTAATTTCACTGACAAAATGGTAAGAGTCTTTCACAAATGCACTAGTGTGTCCCCGGAGTTGTGAGAGGACTTTCGCAACCATCTGTGCTAATTTATAAGTCGGCGTGTCGATCTGACTTACAATTGGTCGCAGTGGTGCATTTGATTTGTGTATCTTAGGCAATCCATACAATTTGGGAGGCTTTACACACGGTGGTATGAGGTTTTTAACGTCTAGATGTAATGCATCGGAGTACTTTATTATCAGTTTCTTTGTATTCTTTAGAATGACATTAGTGGGGTCTGTTTTGACCTTCTTCATTTCATCCGACAATAGTTGGTTAATTTTGGCATTGTAATCTGACGTATTCATTACCACGGTCGCGTTTCCTTTGTCTGCGCGCAGTATTGAAAATTAATATTATGTAGTTTAAAATTTTAGATAAATCGATTCAGGCTCCTTTAAATAAATCAGCTGTTTTCTAAGATGCCAAGGTCGATTTTCTATTAAGGTATAAAGTCCGGTCCGGTCCTTCCCAAGGAGACACAATGGACAACGTAGTACATAAATATATACGCGCGAGGATATTATATACATATAATATATCCACGCAAGAGAAGGAAAAGTCGAAACAAAACCCTAACATCTGACCAGCGTGGTATAGTAGGTCACTTAATATTTTGGTGTAAATTATATATATATGTGTACATATAAAATTGACCTACTATACCACGCTGATAACGTGTTGGTATAGGTTTTAACTTTGAGTTTGGAGGAGGCCGCGGGGCGAGTCCGAGAAGAACTTCTCTTCGGTGATACGGTCGAGGCAATCACGTGGGGAACGTCGCCTCAATTGTGAAAGCCGCCGGGATGTTTGTTGGCTCTAGATAGTAGGTACCCAAAAGGCTAACACGCACACAACATGACCCGCCCGCCCACATGACGTAAAAAAGATACGTATGGCAGGATATTGGGTCGTGCGCCGTCCCTATAGTCCATGGTCGGATCGGACTGGCCGTGACCGTACCATAACCTATCGACTAAAAAAAATATATGTATTAGTTATCGTTAAATCTGCTAAAATTAATCGGATGTAGTTGATTGTGCGTTTAGAAAGTGACCTGTTTGATAATTTAAGACATTCGCGTATTGTATTATAAACTATGTATGCAGGTAGGTGTGCTCATAGCAGGTACTTAGGTGGTATTGCAACGGTCTTGTGATAAGCGTATTTATAGTTAGTAATGCCATTGATATAGCTACAGTTCTCCTTGTGGTGTTTCGATAAGAATTTCTATTGTATATATCACATATACCTTTTTTCACAATACACATGTTAGTTAAATGTTTGAAAGCACTATTTGAGTATTTTGTTATTGTTTTCATTGTTAATCAACGATACTTACTAAGGTGTCATTAGATCCGCACCTACATACATACATACATACATACATAGTTATCACACATAGTGCGATGCTTAGACGCTAACGAAAGTGAAAACTATAAAACATGCATGTATGCTAATGCGACTTAAGTGCCGGGGTATTTTTGCGCACGTTTCGGCAAAGGTGAAAGTGTTTGTGTTTTTGAGAAAGGAAAAGTTGCTCACTTTTTGTATTGCGAGGCGCGGGTGGGGCGGGGGTAGTGGGGTACGGGGTGTGGGGAGACAGTGTAGATAGTAGCGATTGAGCCGCATGAAAGTGAAACGTGCCAGTGTACGGGGCCACCGTCATCTCTCAACACTTGCTCAACTGTCAATACACACACACTATTCTTGTGTGTGTGTGTTACTGTTACAATTAACTATTCAATCAATGAATAACTTAAATAATGTGTTATCAGTTTGTGTGTGTAGGTGTGTGCTTAACGCGCTGTCCAATAGTGTTGCGCACACACACACACACATGATGTAGCTGGATTATCAAGTACCGGGACTTATGGCACCCCCTGTGGCCGTTTATTTCTTATGATTCCATGTGACGACGGAGTAACAATACAGTTCCTCACCCCCTCCCTTGCGCGTGAGTGTCATAAAAGACGACTAAGGGATATCTTGAGCATAAAACATCTATGCAAGAGAAGAAAACTCGAAACATAATCCTATGCCAACTCGTCGGACTAGCGTATAGTTAGTCAATTTTCCTTTTGTAGTGGAGGAGGCCCGAGCCCAACAGTGGACGTATATGAGCTGAGATGATGATGATGATTTCTTACGACGTTGTGGGCTTTGTAAGCTGTTATCTGTGCTTTAGTGACCTCGTCATCGTGCGTCAGGCTCCTCTAAAGAGTTTCGGTAGAACTTTTGGGATCTGAAACAGGGTGTAGTTGTTCGCGGCGACCACTAAGGGATGTGTCGTGGCAGACATAATATTTAAGGGCCCGCTGTTTCATATACTGCCTGACGGTGCGTCATCATAAACGTACTTGATAACTATTGAATAATATTTCTTCAGCAACGGAAAATTGTTTGTATTCATCAGTTGACCTACATATCGGCTATATATATATTACTATGCTTGTGCCTAACAAGTACAGACAAGTGTATTGGATAATAGACAAATAAAAATCAATATATTGTTAGTAATATTTGTTTATAATGCATTAAAATTAAAAAGGAAATACATTACACAGCTACGTAGGCCAGTTTCTCCAAGACGATAACGACATTGACCGAGAAGTAAATAGTAGAATGACTGCAGAATAGATTATGTGGCAATAGGTCTCGGGAACAACATATAACAGATGCATGAACTTGAGGCACAAATATATAAATAAAGTGATATAAAGTGTCATCATAAGACTTGTCGTTATGAATGAATCTGAATGTCGCGTATTGATAAAGATGGATGACAGAAGAATCAATACTACTGTTTTGCGTATGCTAAGATATATGTATAGGGTCACAGGGTTGGACAAGATAAGAAATTGATATATGAAGAGAAGCCTGAAAGTGGCACTAGTTATAGAGAAGATTAGAAGCGCGAGATTGTCTTGGTATAGATATATGATGGATGGATTGTGTAAATGAGGATACGCATATGAAAGCAGGAAAGGAGACTATGGCAGGTAATAACATATTGAGCCGACCACACCTAGGGCGAAATGAGCGCAGACTAATGATGAGTGCATGGAAACAAAAAATGTTCATAAACAATTAAAAACATACACAATTGAAGTTGTTCCAAGCTATTGAACTTAATATTTTAGGTATTCTGTCCCTTTCTTGCACAGTATAATATTTATTTCATTAGGTATCAGTATCAATATTTGGTTAGGGCTGACTGACTCGAATATAGTATGGAGAGTACGACGTTGACGTCACATTGTTTGTATTGCCCTCTCTGTCATATTATTCAAATTGATATAAATGCATGTAACTAGTTCAATATGACAAACAAGTATTATTCCATGGAATTTTATAGTATATTTTAATATATGTCATATAAAAAAGTAGTTAATATCACAATAGCTATTGAGATGTGTGTACTTACGTTGAAATATGATTAATTTGTGTACAAGTTGATTGGATTGCTATTTAACACTTTACAGATCATGGGTTGGATATAGCCCATCTAATCATCTGTTTACTACAAATTAATGTGACATATCATCTAAGTGTAGGTAGGTAGGTACATATAAATCGCGTTGATCTAAGTTTATTAGTTTATATCGAATACGTGGCTTTACCGGTTGGTTAACTGTGTGTTGATGGAGTAACAATACAACAGTTATCAGCCCTTTCATTTCCGTATGTATTAACTAAGAAACGATTTAAGGATGCATAACAAACTTATTAATGAGAATTTATTCGAACTTCGAAGTGAAAGTTATAGTTGAACGCTTTGAGATTCTCATCTTCAATATTTAAGTGTGATGTAAAGTGGTAGGGGTAAACACTGTGTGACCGGGTTGACCCCGAACGACAAGTAACTCAGTATCAATGGTTGGGTCAGCCAGTAGCGAAGGTGTGGGGAATACATTGGCTGAGCGCCGCACTTGCGTCGTCGCCCCGGATGGAATTCACGATGTGTGCCATAGCACTCAAAAAAATGATTATTACACCTTTCCCTTTGGAAGTAGTGACCCTTCATCGATAGGTACCCGAAGTGAAGCAAGCTTAAATAGTGTGTCGGTGAAGAGTCGGACATACGCACTTTTTTCTTTCATAGTTTTATGTAAATAAATAAATGATAACAGAAGCTATGATATACAAGTGTAGATGATAAATAATGAAAATGTTTCACTTTAATAAGAAAGTTTCATATTTATCTGTTTGCCCTATATATGTATACTCTCTGTCGTGTTTTATTTTATTAGGTACATCTTGGCCGAGCTGACATTTGGTATTGTAACGTTTGTATTCGTATGCCCATTATACTTGATGGTATGTTTTATCATATCTTATATTAATAATAAGATATAAGTATATATTATTGTCACCGCAATAAATTTCAAAACTACGGCATTATTTATAGATGGTTTTAGACTATTTATTTTTGAAATTCCATCAACTCTTCGCCATAAGCTTACTCATATAAAAATTAAATTCTTACACTGTGACATGCGCGAAATAATGAATTGTCAAAGGTCGCCATTGTTACGCGAAGGAAAAGCTTACACGTATTTATTATTAATATAATAATTTTACTTTGTCCAATAATTAATTATATATATTGATTTTATAACTTGAATAGATGAGTTTCAAATATTTGGGGTATAAAGATTTATTTGATCAAGTCCATTTCTGTTTTTCTTTGAAAAATTTAAATTTTATCCCGGATCATGTCGTCAAATTCTGAAGTCGTTGAGAATTATTTAAAAAAGTTATTAGTTATTAATTACGTTAATTGTGAATTTCGTGACCTTTTTAATACTAAAATAATTATACTTTTATTTTTTATTTAAATATGAAATATGATACAACTAAAATGACATAGAATTAAAAAGTATTAAAAAAATAATGACTTGAAAAATAATATAAAATATTAAAAAAAAAATGATCATGTGATTCGCCCAGCGAAGCAGGCTGGATACAGCTAGTATCTATATGTATATTAACACGTGAAGCAAAAGCTTTGTACCCCTTTTTACGAAAATCATCCAAATGGATAAATATGAAATTAGGCACAGTTGAAGAATATATTGAGGAGAAGTGTTGAAAACTAAAATCTGATACAATAATGAATTAGAAATACATTAAATTCATTAGGGAAGGCATTACGCACACTACTATGCAATCGATAAAAAAACACAAACATACATAATTACGACGACAATGTTTAATAGATATTTGTACTTATATCTTATATCTTTAAACGAGCAATTCTTGTATACATATATATATATATATATTTTCAGGATCTTGGAAACGGCTCCAACAATTTTGATGAAACTTGGCATACTAGAGGTTTCGGGTCCAAAAAATCGATCTAGCTAGGTTTTATTTATAGAAAATGTTGTTTTGTCGGTGTTTTTAGCAAAACAATACAATGACATTAAATTTTAAAAGAATATGAATTCAAATTTCGTTGTCAACGTCAAGAGTTACGGTAGCTCAGTTGGGAAGTGGTCCAGTTCGCTTTTTGTATTGTTTTGGCATCCAAACAGCGTCGGATCGAATCTCGGTGTTATTATTATTCTCTTTTGTAATTTTTTAATTTTATTTTTTTTTATTTTTTATTAATATATATCTAAATAAATTCGACAAAAATACAACACAAATATTCCGAGCAAACTCGGTCAACCAGATATTATTAGTTATTAGTGAAATCACCACTCAGCGACCACTAGTTTATATAAAACGGATAAGCGTGGAATCAAAATAGTTGTCCTTGAACTTGCAGTGACTCGACTCCATTAAATGATAATGGTGCGTTTACGCAGTCAATAGTTTGCCGTCAGAAATGTTTGTAATTTAACCAACAACATAGAGTGCCCACTACTATATCAGCGATAACCGCAGGTTATCAACGGTCCGCCTCTCACATATATATATATATATATATACATAATATCATGCAAGAACATAAAAATCTGGTAGTGCTTGTATAATATAAACTTTTATAGTTTTTGCATGTATCTTCTAGCGCCTTTAGTGTTTTTCTAAAGTCAGCTCAGTCTTTTTTTAACATTAATCAATAAACGTATAAATGTAAATAAACTATGTATGTTGACGGCGCAACACATCTTCCTTTACGTTCACGTGTTAAACGACGCATGTCACGTTATTGTATTTATTCTTAAGTTAAATCTATAACTCACACACAAATACGCTTCACCAGCAATGATGATGATAATTATAAATGGCTACTTTGCAAAGTCCAGCAGTGTCGGTATCCCATAGCTGATCACACGACATTAGTCCCCAGGGCGGTTCAGGTAGATAACTTTACATTCCTGTAAATAATCCTCAAGTACACGGGCTCCCCCTGATAAGGGAACCTCTACCTGAAGCTGCTTAATGGCTGACTATTGAACATGTTCGCAATGCTCAATTGCACTTCCGATAATGTCCTACAGCCGGTGACCGCCACGGGATACGGGCGAATCGGGATCGTCGAATCGTTCCTTCCAAAAACCAAGCAGGGTGTTGGATAGAGCTGAGTCAATCTCGCTAAGGTGGTAGTGCAACCAGGATTCCTTCCAGTAGCTTGCCTATATTGTCTAACAACACGATGAGTCTGGAGGATCTAGAACACCTTGCACTATGATTGCCTCTGCGCTCGGCTTACAAATGCTTTGTGCGCAGACGAATTCACGGGTAAATCCTAGAAGAAGAGCTTGCCTCTACTAAATATATATTCTTTTTAAAACCACGTCATGCTGCGGTAACCAGTGCACGATAAATGTTTGATTCAAACACACAGAGTACTCCCAAGATACCCGAGGTTGCTCTTTGCCCTTTCAACAACTTAAAGAACATATCATTGTTCCTGTAAAGCTATAGAGCTGATGTATGGACGCATGCGCCCAGAGATGTCATTCCAAATAACTTTCAAATTGGACTATGCTATATATCCAATATTCACGCCGCAGATCTCGGCGATTTGGAGAGTTTCTACTTGGAACTGAGGGGTGATAGATATTTTTTTATCTGTAGTGAACGTGCATGGGATAGAACTATTATACTAAGTTCCGTTAACCACAATCCGATATAAATGTTAGAGAGCGCTTGATATCAACACAAGTTAGGTAAGCCCTTCTTTTCCTTAACACGTTCTAAGATATAAATAATGTAGAGTTTATTAACAAATTGACTAATAAAAACTTGAATGTATTTGTAAAGGCCCTCGCAAGAAAACGATTTATTTCATTGTACCTTATATTCATTATTATAGCTCACATGGGTCCCGTTGTTGTACTGGGGCCTGATCCACAATGGGAGGGGAATTGACCTATTATACCATGCTGCTCCAGACGCGCTTGGCATAGGGTCTCATGTAGAATTATACTTCTCTTGCATAGATTTTATTTATCTGGATATTATAATCTTAGTTGTCTTTTATTCCTTAGTCCGACATCAAAAAGGCAACAATATGGTAATAAGGAGAAGGGTTACTGTTGAGTATCATCAAAATTTGTTTCTCTGTTTATCCATGTCATTGTAACAAACAAACTTATATTCTGACAAACTCTCTAAATTTTATACATTTTTATTTTTAAACATTTATAATTTTCAATAAAGTATCACTTAATTTTTGAAATGGATTTTAAGTTATTAGAAAAGCTATACAGAAAGCATCTTTACGTTGTGAAAATGTTCTTAATTGTGTAAAAAATATGTTATTTTCAATATTATATTCGGGAGCTTTGTTCATTGTATCGTAAATAATTTCAATGAATATATGTCATCATACGCACCCGTGTAGTTCAATATCCATGGAAATGTGGTGATAAATATTACCTTTTTTAGTTGCTGATAATATAGCTCCTATTAGTGAAAGAATTCTTCAAATTGCTGAAATTTTCGTTCCTGTAAGAAGACAGGGATAAAATATAATCTATGTTATTCGCTGATAATATATCTTTTCATTAGTGAAAGGGTTTAAAAAATTGGTGTTTAAAATTGGCCGCATAGCCTCGTTCGTAGTTTTCCTATCCGTGGGAATACTGGGATAAAAAATAGTTATAGACATTAGACATTAATAGACATTTATGTTATTCGATAATAATGTAGGTTTCCATTGGTGAAAGATTTCTTAAAATTGATCAATATACCTCGATGATGATATGTATAAAGAATGATATGCCCAAAGATAAATGATGTTGGTTAATAAAACATAGGGTACATTGATTTTCCTTATTACCTATACATGAGTAAAATTGAAATTGAAATACATCGAGTCAAATCAATACGAGACCGTTTGACACGCTCCCAATTTTTACATAAATATATACAGAAATTGTTAAGATCACGTGGCTTGCCAGCAAATGTTTTCACTTTGGACTATTGATATAATAATTACTGAATTATTGATATATATATATATATTGTAAAAGATGTTATGTGAATAAAAATGCTTATAACATCTATGCAAGAGAAGGAAAATATGAAATGAAATTTTATACCAACACGTCTGACCAACGTGGTTTATAAAGTAGGTTAAATTCCCTCCTATTGTGAAGGAGGCTCGAGCACAAAAGCGGCATGTATATCTTTATATATACATATATTTTTAGTGTACGTGTGTACACTGAATGCCTCCTAAACCACTGGATCGATGTTTCTTTCTAAATGCGAATATAATAAAAATTATTTTATATAAATGCGAAAGTAAGTTTGTTTATTTGTTTGTTTGTTACGCTTTCACGCTTAAATCACCGAACCAATCTCAAAAATTCTTTCACCAATGGAAAGTTATAATATCAGGGAGTAATATAGACTATATTTTATTCTGGTATTCTCACGGGAACGGGAACTACGCGGGTAAGGCGACTGAAATCGAAGCAAAGCGAGGGCGGGTTGCTACTAGAATATTTCTTTGAACAAAGTACATTGTAGTTTTACGCAAAAGATCATTTGTTGAATAATTTCATCAGATTAAAGTTTTAAATTTATGTCTCTATTAATATGTAGTAAGGTGATTATGTAGGTGATTATGGGTGTGATATTTGACGGTGGTGCGTCATGCCATAGATGAAATACAACAGTGCAGCATATAATCAGGGAAATTTTATACACAAGGGGAGAATACATAATATACTGAAAACGATTTCATGACATTGAATTCAATATACCTAAGCCATCTGAACGTACCTATAGTTAATTGAGACGAAGTTAGATATATGTATGAACTTTTGCATAGGTATATACATTATTAATCTGTTCCTGCAGGTACGCTTGCGATTAGCTATAACCTGGAGAATGTGATGCATACAACAAAAATAAATATACCATAATGATGTAACTAATAACTTTAATTATTATTTAGTCTTGTAAAATCGTTAAGAAAATATTCAAATATTGTTTTAACCCATAATGCTTGAAAAATGGTGTTATAACTATCAGGTAAAGACTGTTATATTCGTTATATAAATAGAATTAGCTTAGAATTATATTGTAACTTAAATTTTTATAACTATGCGTGGCATTTAAAAATAGTGAAAACCTGTATATTTGTTAAAGTTTTAAAGATAACGATTAGGTAGGTACTAAAGTTCCATACATAGGATAACGGGTCTCACTGTCACTTCAATAACAGTAATTACCACAAATATCTTCTAGTGCTTCTACATTATAAAACATAACTATCGTATGAATTGTTTACATTCCACTGTTTTAGTTATGCGTTTGTCGCGTGAAAATACAGAATCCCATTTTACGCATGAAATTTTATAAATTAATTTTGTTTACGGGAAATTCATTAAGTACGAGTAGGTAATGGAATATATTTAACGATACAAATCGCCACCACACTTGTGACAGTATTATACAGATAATTTTCAAAAATATTGAATTATTCGTCTATTTATCTAGCAAGAGTGTTGTGTCTCTTATATATAAAAATATCTGGTTGACCGGTATATTTATTTTTTGTCGAATTTATTTAGATATATGTATATTAATAAAAATTAAATAATGAAAAAAATACAAAAAGAGAATAATAATAACACCGAGATTCGTTCCCACGCTGTTTGAATGCCAAAACAAAACAAAAAGAAAACTGGACAAGTTCCCAACTGAGCTATTGTCACTCTTAACAACGACGACGAAATTCGAATTCCTATTCAAAGAATGTCGATAATATTTTATGTCACTGTATTGATTGATTAGCTAAAAACACCCACAAAACAACATTTTTTATAAATAAAACCTAGCTACATCGATTTTTTTGGCCTGGAAACCTCTAGTATGCCAAATTTCATCAAAATCGTTGGAGCCGTTTCCGAGATCCCGAATATGTATATATATATATATATATATATATATATATATATATATATATATATATATATATATACAAGAATTGCTCATTAAAATAAGATTAGTAATTATATTAATTAGTAATATAAATAAGATTTTTAATATTTCTCTTATATACCTTAATATCTTGTGTGATTACGGAGTAAGAATACAATTCATCACTCAATTTCTTGCCGGTAAGTATCGTACAAGACGACTAAAAGATTATAATATCCATACAATATTTTGAGAAGGTAAACTCAAAACAAAAGCCATAAAACTCATGTAACAATCTGTCTGACCAGCGTGGTATAGTAAATCGATATCCATCCTGTTGTCGATGAGGCCAACAGTAGGACATACAGAGCCATGATGATGATAATACATTGAAGTATACAAAAAAGTGTACGTATTTAAGAAGTTAAAGGACATCCTTGGCGTAACAAGATGAAAAGCTTTATAAAAATTTTATCATTTTATCGTTATCCTACATTTGTAGAAAAAACGACACTAATAATATAAAAAAATATATTTAATACATTGTACAGTTTTATTATAACGCGTTATCTAGTCGACATTTGTAACGGTGTGCGCGCGCTAAGTAAAAAATTACTCTCATTATTTTTCCCTAACGCGGCAAAAGAAGTAAAACTTCATAACGTTCTGAGGGAGGTAAGCTCATAACATACATTAATAAGCTTCGTACTGTGAGTGATGAGTTGAACGATCAATTGACGACCAATTGTAGGTTGCGTGCGTCGCTAAAGAAGCAAAATATGTTAAAAAAAAAGAGTGTGTGTACAATGTACGCATATCACAAGTGAAACTCCTTTATCCTTCATCCTTCATGCTTTATCCTCTATCCTTCATCCTTCATGCTTCATCCTCTATCCTTCATGCTTCATCCTCTATCCTTTATCTCATTCTCTCGTCGGCTGAATCCTATTTACGTGTTTGTGTCTCTATGGACGTGAATCGAAAAAGGGATTTTTCGTTTCATCGAGTTTGATCACAACGATTCTAAAGAAGTTTCATTTCAAAGATCAATCGCCAAAGCTAAAAAATTATACTCACTTTATTGTTATTCAGATTTTATGTTACGACAACAATTTTATGTTTTATTACATAAACAAATTAGTAGAAGGTACAATCTAAATTGTACATTTTGTAATTATTAAAGAAATAAGTAAAAAATGACATGGCCAAGCCACCTGTGTCGAACACAATATAAAACTAAAGTTTACTAACATACGAGATCTTATGGTTGTTATGGTGATATTTTGCGATAACAGAAAACCATTGTACTATTAGAAACAAAGGATTGACATCAATTAATAAGTGTTGTTAATAAGTAAGTCGTATTTGATTGCCTACGCTAGACATTCAAGGCACTGCACTGCACTGCACTGTACTGTATGTAGTGCTTGTAACTTTGTAGTGTCGATATATATTACTTTACACATACATATCACACCACACTAACCGCACAATTCAATTATCTGAAGGTCGTGTCTAACTCTGTTCGTGAGCTTCGGCGGTACTCCTCACTACACCGGCGGGCGGGCTCCTCCACCAGTGTCTATCCTCAGTCTATCGGAGAGCGGTGGTGATGGGCAGATTAAGAAGCACCTCTATTTGGTCAGACCAGCGGTAGGGCGCTCTGCCACGGGAGCGTTTGCCTCCTACTCTGCCAAGCATGATTTGCTTCTCCAAGTTGTCAGGATCCCTCCCAGCTACATATCCGAAACAACTTAGTATTCGCTGGATGCAAACTATTGATAGTCTTGATTTTATCTGCAGTTGATCGACAATTGATTTATTGGTCCATTTTGGTGTCCAGGGAATACGCAACATGCGCGCCAGCACCACATTTCAAACATCGTGACACCGGAATTATATATAATAGATAGATTTACTTGAGTTTGATTCCAACATACGATAACTGTTGCAACTTTTGTCAAGTAATTAGCCCCGACATAAAGCGACGTATAAATTGTAGGTACATTATCATGGCGATCGCTCAAACACATTTTACTCACGTGAGAAAATAAGTAATGGTGTTACGATGACCATAAGATATCCTTAAAACCACCTGCAATCACCAACTCACTCGCTAATCGTGATGATTGTGGTATGATATTATACTGTGGTAGCAGACAGAGGTCTGGGAAATTATTTATTGTAAAAATGAAGAATGTATCTATAATAAACTCATTTGCAAAAAAAACGGGCGGTTTTGATTTTCATTCATATTTAAAAAGATACAATACCAAAAAGGTTTCAATCGTTTGTACACGTTACTGGCCGGTTTTAAAAATGCTGTGGTATTTAAAAAAGTACGTTCTAAATTCAATTTTTCATTTGATGTTCATTTTTACAGAAAACCCCTTTTTATCCTACATTTTTGGCGCGAAGTTCCAGAAGTTAACATCGACTTTCATAACTTTTATTCAATTTTTATCGATTAATTTCATATCCTTGACTGTCAAAGCTTTATTTAATGCTGTTTGGCTGTATCAAAAATGGTAGATAAAGTGGTAAAAGCTACCAAAATTATCGCGCTGCTTGAAGAGGGTTGCAGCCAATGTTTCGTGGCTAGGAGGCTAAATGTTAGTCGCTCGACAGTCCAAAGGACCTGGCAGCGATATCAGGAGACTGGTTCCGTCGAGAGAAGGCCTGGTTCTGGAAGAAAACCATGTACCCAACCACGGGATGATCGTTTTCTTGTGAGTCGCGCATTGAGAAATCGCAAATCTTCGTATGTGGATCTTAAGAACAACCTCCAAGAAGTAAGAAATGTGCATATTAGTCTATGGACGGTCAGGAGGAGGCTTCTCGCTGCCAATATACGCAGTCACCGCCCGGCCCGCGGCCCCAAATTACTCCGTGAGCACAGAGTTCACAGGCTTAGGTTCGCTAGAAATTGTGAATCATGGACTCAAGACGATTGGAATAGGGTTTTGTTCTCTGATGAAGCCAGGATATCTCTGTTCGGTGAAGATCGACGTCGGCGAGTGCTAAGAAGACAAGGAGAACGCTTTGCAGAGGCATGTTTCGAAGAAATCACACCTTATGGTGGGGGCTCTGTTATGTTTTGGGCAGGAATAAATTCAATGGATCGTACAGAGTTAGTCTTCATTGAAAACGGCTCACTGACTGGGCATCGATACATAACGGAAGTTCTAATTTCTCATGCACAACCCGCATTGGCCGCTCTAG
This sequence comes from Lymantria dispar, assembly GCA_032191425.1. Lineage (NCBI taxonomy): Eukaryota > Metazoa > Arthropoda > Insecta > Lepidoptera > Erebidae > Lymantria > Lymantria dispar. Next base: position 43,926,024 of record CM063440.1, on the reverse strand, counting down.
GTGAAGACTCGATTTTTATGGACGACAATGCTCGCGCCCACCGATCCCGCGATGTTAATGCGTATGTGCAAGAGGTCGGCATTCGTCGTTTGGATTGGCCAGCTCGAAGTCCCGACCTCAATCCCATAGAGCATGTCTGGGACGTTCTGAAACGGCGTGTGAGATCAGTACACCCGGCTCCGCAGACCATCAGAGAGCTGAAGAATGTGATTACTGCGGAGTGGGAACGTATTCCGCAAGCAAGTATCCGGGATATACTCGCTAGCATGCCCAGACGAATTCAAGCTGTGATTTTAGCTAGAGGGGGTCACACTCGATACTAAACATTTATCTGCTTTTACTTTATTAAAGAAAAACAAACAAAAAAACTTTTTTATTTTTACTTCATGAGCATATGCACTACTAGCGAATATACACTACTAGCGAGGTTTAGCATTATTTCCCATAAATTGTATCTAAATTTTATGAAATACTGATGAAAACGATTATTTTCTTATTAATTTAGCAAATTGTGTGGATAAAACTACCTATAATTATCAAACAAAGAAATATTAACATTTGAAATGGTTCATTGCTTAGGTGCCCGTTTTTTTTGCAAATGAGTGTATATGCAATGAATGTAACGAAACTGTCGATTATATCAGTGATATCAAATACTGAAGTGAACACGACGCATCACAAGTAAACAATGATTAAAATTTGATTAAATAATACTGCAATCTTCACACTGCTTTATATCTAAACCGATCTTATAAACTGAAATCATGTATTTTTTCACTATCACCAATAAATATTCTAATTTAAATAATTAAATCATGTAGAAGTGTACTTTACAACTAATTTTATTTTAAATAATATTTTAAGTAAAGCTTTATATAAGTACAATTGTACAACACTTATTTCAGTATACAGCTATTTAGTTCATCTCACTGTATCATCATTCATCTTATCGCTGTCCACTGCTGGACGTAGGCCTCCCTCATGTTACGCCACAAAGTGCGGTTCTGTGCCGCCTGCATCCAACAACGCCCAGCAACTTTCACCAGGTTGTCGGTCCACCTAGTGGGGGAGCGTCCTACAATCCGTCGTCCAATAGGTGGTCGCCACTCGAGAACCTTTCTTCCCCAGCGTTTGTCGGTTCGTCGAGCGATGTGGCCTGCCCATTGCCACTTAAACGTGTTGATTCTTCGTGCTATGTCGGTTACACCCGTTCTTCTGCGGATTTCCGTATTTAGGATTCTATCTCGCAGAGAAATCTCGAGCATAGCCCGTTCCATAGCACGCTGAGCGACTTTGAGCCTTGTTATGAGGTCTATATTTAGGGACCACGTTTCTGTGCCGTAAGTCATCACTGGTAACACACACTGGTCGTAGACCTGTATTTTCAGACACTGAGGTATGTTGGACGACAAGATCCTCTTAAGCTTCCCGAACGCTGCCCAACCGAGTTGGATTCGTCGGCTGATCTCTTTCTCGAAATTGTAAACATAATGATCGACAACTTCGAGAATCGCATTGCCTACTAGGACCGGTACAGGAATGACGTGGGCATTTGACATGACTTTCGTCTTGTCCATATTCATTTGTAAACGCACTAGTTGGGATACCCTGCTGAGATCATTGAGCATTGTGCCAAGGTCCTCCATGGATATCCTCGCTGTATATTGGTTACAAATTTCTGACAATATCTTTATAATAGTATGATTTGAGTTTAAGTTTTAATTATGACAATTGTCAGCAAGATCGTCAATCTGTTAATATTGTCATATTATGTAACGTCAGAATATTACATAGAGGCACATGTTAAATGTTGATTTTATACATACATATATGTATGTATACTTCATTTTTCGGTGTGAAAAACACGAACATCTCTACTTTACATTTCGTCTTGAGCATCGTAAAAGACTAATAGATTTAAATAAATAACAATGAAAGAAAAGCAAACGAATAAATTAGAATCGTATATAATGCACCTGACCACCGTGATAAATAACCATTACTAGAGTTTTGATAATTTGTTACTACAAGTACGTATATAAATTCATCTAAATTTTCATCATAGGTCATTTCTTCATTAAAAAGCTATGACGGATTCTCTGGCAGTTACGTTATGCTTACTCACGTTAAAGATTTGTTAGAGGTACACTCGTAAATCATTCAGCGGTAAAAGCATTACGTTGTTGTGTACACGCTGACGCCGAGTATACGGCTAGCGTGACTAACCGCTTCGTGTAGTTGAAACAGGAACTCTTTATAAATTACAGTATTGCATCCGAATGTGTTTAATAGAAGACTTTGTTTATGTAATTAAATGTGTATCTATGTCTAGCGACACTGTGACGCGATAGAGTCGTTGTGTAGCATTGAACAATGCGCATGCGCCACCGGCGAAATGTGATGCAGTGTAAAAGAGTTCAACGCGCTCCTACATAATTATCAACTTTACACTCTACATAGCATAGCACTGACTCACATGAACATTTATATGTTATTATTTTTAGTGTATATAACATCAATAATGGTGATCTTTCTTGTCAAGAATATAGTAGAGCGAAGGGTAAATGAAAGTGAGATGTTATAAAACGAATTATAAATGACATTCATATAAGTATGTAATGACCGTACGTTTTCTATGACATCACACAACTAACTTAACTATAAATGATATATAATGTGGAACACAAATGCCTATAATGTTAATATTACATAATGTTTATTAACATATAAAAATATTTGTTTCAGTAATGTTAACTCACTGTTATATATTAGTTTCCTACTTCACTACACCCGTGCGCTCTCTGTGTGTTCATGTGTGTTCATGTGTGTGTGTGTGTGTACGACACATGCATATAGATGCATTAATGTATGTATCGTTGTGTATTATGTTGCCGTTAGATTTTGCGTGTGTTATTATGAGGCGGTAAGTAGATATATGTATAGTTACATATAGTATGTGTGTTGTGCAGTGATATGCTTTCCATCCGACGTCCTCGTCACGTCCTCGACGAAGAGGACGACAATATCACACTCGCTTAACAAAGAGCCTACACGGCCCGCGAGGCCTTAACAAATAAATATCCGCGGTTCCGTCCTCGCCGTCGAGGTGCGAAACCGCGCCGCGCAAAAGTCACGATTAAAAACGTGGGCACGCCCACTTTGCCTTCAGCGACGCCCCAAGCCGAGGTCCGTTCGCCACAGGGGGAGCCCTTGGGCGATGTCGCTTAATATACTTTTCTTCGGGTTGAGAGCCCTCAGCGCTCACCTATAGTGCGCGTCAAGCTGTCAAGGCCATCTGCGGCCAACAGCTGTACACACAAAAAAAAAGCAGTGATATGCAGTGCGACTACGTGTGTCCGTGTGTCCGCGTGTCCGTGTAACACACATGCGATTGTTTACGCGACGCGAACTAAACACATACATACCATATGTTAGCGTTGTCAACAGTACCTACCTATACATACATATAGAGACACACATTATACAATTATTTCAAAAAGAAGTTATCTTTTACTATTACGATA